>RCUC01171714.1:0-18615 GCA_003697995.1 Taxidea taxus jeffersonii
TATATATATATATATATATATATATATATATATATATATATATATATTTGTGTGTGTGTGTGTCACATTTATATCACACATATAGAATATATATATACAAATACATAGGTAAATACAAATATATACATATAGAGCTGTATCTGTATTATTCATAAACACACACAAAACCTTTTGATAAGTTATGTTTTACTTATTTATTTGACAGAGAGAGAAATCACAAGTAGGCAGAGAGGCAGGCAGAGAAAGGGGGGGAAGCAGGCTCCCTGCTGAGCAGAGAGCCCAATGTGGGGCTTGATCCCAGGAGCCTGAGGTCATGAGCAGAGCTGAAGGCAGAGGCTTTAACCCACTGAGCCACCCAGCACCCCCCCACCCCAGTGATTTCTTTCTTAAATGCCATCTGCTCAGATAGGATACCTGCTGAAAGAAACTGTTACTTCAAGTTTTTGACATATGCTTTGCTTTTGCTCTCATGGGAACTGAATTCTTCTTTATTCTTCCTTTTGTGAGGCAAAATCTTAAACATGATACTTAACTTTTAGGCTGCTTACATGATTAAAAAAATAATAACATTTTTCCTACTGATTAAGGAGGACTGCATATTCACTATAAAGGGTTCAGAAATTTGGACAAATAAAAAGATGAAATTATCCAATAATCCTAATAACCTGAGGTGGCCATTACTAATGTTTACTAAATTTCCGTCAAACTTTCTTTGTGTTACATAAAAATATTATAAAATGCACTAATACTGTAAGGACAGTATTGGTTTTCATCCTTTTAACTTTACATCAAATAATGAGTGCTTTCTGAGCTTTAATACTCTTAACAATATGATTTTAATAAAATTGTTCTTTATTAATATGTATATAAGAAGTCAGGTTTCTCTAGAGAAAAAGAACTAATAAGATACATATAAAACACAAACAGAGGTTTATGATGTGGGTGAGCCTCATTTAATCAGTGTGTGTGTGTGTGTGTGTGTGTGTGTGTGTGTGCATGTGTGTGTGTCTGTGTGTACAGGGAGAAAGAGTGAGAGAGATTGATTTAGTATAAGGAATTGGCTCATAATTATAAGTATTGGTTAAGTCCAAAATCTGTAAGGTGAGCCTGGGTACAGGAGACTCAGGGAGAACTGTTCCAGTTCAAAGACCATTAGGCAGAAAGAGTCAATGTGGCAGATGAAATTTAAAGGCAGTCAGCTGGAGAATTCTCTCTTACTCAGGGGCAGGTTTGTTGCTTGGCCTACTAAGACCTTTAGCTGATTAGATGAGGCCCACCCACATTATAGAGAACAATCAACTTTATTTTAAGTCCACTGATTTGAATGTTAATTGTTCCCAGAAACACCCAGAATAATACCTGAGCAGGTATCTTGGTACCTCATGGTCTAGCCTAGCTGACACACACAAGTTAACCATTATAATGCATATACTTTGATTTATTGAATCAAATGTTATGGGCAGATATTTACAATTAATCAATCCTCCTTCACCCATGGTAGATAGTGATATGGACAAACAAGAACTTTTTTAAACACAGTGACCCAGGACCTACACTATCAACTAATGAATGTTGGTATATCCCCAGAAACATATTTCCTACTTCTCATTCCATGTGTCTCTAATTGACTGATATGAAATCATTGTCTGTCCTCAACTCCTTTTTCCCTATTTTTCTGAGATAGCTACAGCAGAGAGACCATCACTGCCTTCATCATGCCCTGCTAATAGGATCTTCCTTGTCAGCATCTCCTGGTTTAATTGTAGGAGCCACAGCTCATCAAGACATAATGCCTAACTCTCTGATCATCCCCACCCTACTTTCGAGGCCTAATCTTTTCCCCTTGATTCCTGTTTTGAATGGATTTTTTACATGAGGATGAGGGCATGGAAGTAGGAGGCACTACTGAGGTGTAGTAAATAAACATGTTCAGACATCTCAAAAAGTGACACACAGTGAGCGTAGGAGCAGGAGTTGTCTAAGAGGGCATGCAGTGTTCCTTATTTATTTTTTGAATATTTGATCAAGACAAAACTATGAGAGATACGCCAATTGTCTTTCTAGGTCCTGTGCTGCCACCCACCCCTCCCCCATTTTTTTTTTTTTTTTATGAACACTAGTCTACTTAAGTCACAAGGAGCATTTCAGATGTCTGTGGTTGTGCTTTAGCTTCTAATCCAGTTCAACTGACCTCATTTTTGGAATAAGTTCCCTCCAGATTCTGGAATGAGGTTTTCTATCAGTGTTGGTGAGATTTTCATCTTTATTCATATTTTCATTTTCAGAGAAGCTGAGAAAGACCATTGCTAGGCGTGCGAATCAGACACAATTTTGACCCATGGCATATGTTTTAAATATGAATTCACACTACTGTTATCTTGAGCTGTTATGTGCCCACTACAATCCACAAAGGCCAGTGACCTAATAAATTGAAACGACTTGATAAAGTTATTTCTTAATGCTCTATTGTAGATTTTACATTTGCAACTGTAACTAATTGCATTGAATGTGAAATCTAATTAAAACCTCATTGTACCATCTGTGTTCTTTGGTTAAAGGACATGTACTATTAAACATGTGTTGAAAGGAGGTATTGAAAGAGTTACTTAAAATTCAGTTTCTTCCATTCTCAAAGACTGGATGGTGGCAGAGTGCAATACTCCTTTGTTGTAACCAGTCGTTGAAAGCTCTTCAGAGCCATAGCTAATTTTCCTATTAGTTACACACTGAAGATTGCCCCACAAATTAAACCTCACAATTTCAGTGATGGTGAACACACACAGACACACACACACACTGAGAAAGAAGGAAAGAACCTTGGTAATGCACATACACAACAGTTTTCCAAGAGTCCACAGGTAGCATCTTTTTTTATTTTTTATTTTTGTTGTTGTTGTTTATTTATTTGTCAGAGAGAGAGAGCGCACAAGCAGGCAGAGAGGCAGGCAGAGGCAGAGAGAGAGAAGCAGGCTCCCCGCTGAGAAAGGAGCCTGATGTAGGACTCCATCCCAGGACCCTGGGATCATGACCTGAGCCAAAGGCAGCGGCTTAACCCACTGAGCCACCCAGGCGCCCCCACAGGTAGCATCTTATCTTCTCTTACCTTATTTAGTGCAAATGAAAAGCATGTTGTTTAACTAGGGAGTTTGAGGATTTCCTTTGCCTGCAAACGAACTGGTTTCGATGATTGTAACCTCTCAGTGTTACATGGTACAAAAGTTAGAGAGAAGTAAAAGAAGGGACAAAAAAAAAGAATACTATTGGAGTGAAATTCACAAATTTGCAAAAATAATGATTGA
This sequence comes from Taxidea taxus jeffersonii, assembly GCA_003697995.1. Taxonomy (NCBI): domain Eukaryota; kingdom Metazoa; phylum Chordata; class Mammalia; order Carnivora; family Mustelidae; genus Taxidea; species Taxidea taxus. The sequence goes on from RCUC01171714.1 coordinate 3,300, forward strand.
TTGCTATGCTTTAAGCTCTGATAGTATGTTCTATACTTAGTTTATTCCTCCTTTAATGGTCACATGATATCCACAAAGACATCACTGACTTTGAGTCTTAGTTGAAATCAGTTTTCAGAACTTTTCACAGAGGAAGTTTTTGCAGTCTCCTACTTAGTCTGTTAAAAAAACCTGAAAATATTAATACATTTCCTCTTTGTACATCTCACTTAGATTTAAAAAGAAGTGCTGGGGCGCCTGGGTGGCTCAGTGGGTTAAAGCCTCTGCCTTCAGCTAAGGTCATGATCCCAGGGTCCTGGGATCGAGCCCCGCATCGTGCTCTCTGCTCAGCAGGGAGCCTGCTTCCCTTCCTCTCTCTCTGCCTGCCTCTCTGCGTACCTGTGATCTCTGTCTGTCAAATAAATAAATAAAATCTTTAAAAAATAAATAAAAAATAAAAAGAAGTGCTGGAGTGGCCTCCAGTTGATTTATATTCCAGCAGCTGCAGTCATGACATCGAGATGCAATAAAACCGTCTCTCAGTTATGCATGCACCTGTTGTTAAAGGGAAATCTAGGACAGATGGGCAGAGGCTGCGGAGTCCTAAGTGATGGTGGGCACCCTGAGAGAGTAGATGCATTTTCAGGGCAGCTGGGCCAGGGGTGTAGGCATCAGTATTGGAATGTTCCCCTTTGTTAAACTGACCTCCTTATTCACACAGGAGCAGTAATCAATTTCCAAGTGTAACTCGAAACAAAATGATGTTGTGAAAATTCTGTTTTTCCTTTGTTTCTGAAGCTGTGTACCCTATTTCAGAAGACTCAAGAGAATACAAAAGACCCTCAACAAATATGACTGACTTATGGGGCAACAAGAATTTTATTTATTTTGATTTTTTAAAAATTTAATTTATTTTAGTTGTTTTTTTTTTTAATTATGTGGGCGGGGGCAACAGAATGATCCAGAACAATTGCAATATAATTTTTTAAAGTAACTCTCTAGGGAGCACCTGAGTGGCTCAGTGGGTTAAGGCTGCTGCCTTAGGCTCGGGTCATGATCGGGTCGTGGGATAGAGCCCCGCTTCGGGCTCTCTGATCTGTGGACAGCCTGTTTCCCCCCCACTCTCTCTGCCTCTCTGCCTACTTGTGATCTCTGTCTATCAAATAAATAAATTTTAAAAAAATCTTTAAAAAATAAATAAAAAATAAAGTAACTCTCTAGGGGTTTCTGGATGGCTCAGTCAGTTAAGCATCCGACTCTTGATTTTGGTCAGGTCATGATCTCAAGGTTGTGAGATCGAGCCTTAAGTTGGGCTCATGCTGAGTGTGGAATCTGTTTAAGATTCTCACTCCCTCTGCCTCTGCCTCCACCCACTCAGTGCTCTCTTTCTCTCTCTCTCTCTCTCTCTAAAAAGGGGAAAAAAAATCTGCCTGAAGTAAGTGTCAAGCAGACAAGTGGATTTATTCATGGTTGTGGTCCTCCTAATAGCTATATTGGATAGACAAAGTGGACATTCTATTGAGGATATTGTGATTTGCCCAAGGTCACATATCCAAAGCTGATCCAGGATGAACGCTCATTTGTTAGAGCAGCTCTGAGTTACCCAGGCATACACACATCTGAGTCTGATTCTGACTTTATCACTTATTTTCTTGCTGTTACTCAGTCTTCTCATCTGCACATAGTTTGATATCATCCTCATGGGAACAAATGAGAAACAGTTGATTCTATAAGAAAATCTCGTGCTTTTAGATTATTGTTGTTTTCAGAAGAAGAGACCGTCCTCAGTCTCTTGACATATGTGACATGTGACATTCAGACTTGGAGGAAACTCTAAAAAGAATACCCAGCAGCAGGCTCATTATGTCCAAATATTTCTCAAAACAAAGAGCCAAAGTTCTTTGACCCTTGCAGAGTAAGCTCTGTGGCTGGAATGCCTGAGTTCTCTTTATCAACTCTCCGCAATAAACCATCCTACATTGGTAATCCAGGTAGGACCTGAGAAATGTCAACATTTCAAGAAACTTTAGAAATTCTTTTCCTCAAGTTTTTTCATATAAAATAAAATATGGTGATCACACTGCTGACATGTAAGTCCACCAAGCTCTTGCTAATTGATAATCCTCACACCAAGACTTGAAAAACAATAACACTCTAGGATAGATAATATTAACTGCATTTTATAGGAAAGAAAACCTAAAAAGCACATAGTAGTATGACCCAGCAATTGCACTGTTGGGTATTTACTCCAAAGATACAAATGTAGTGATCTGAAGTGGCACTGTACCCTAATGTTTATAGCAACAATGTCCACAATAACCAAACTATAGAAAGAGCATAAATGTCCATCAACAGATGAATGGATAAAGAAGATATGGTGTATATATACAATGGAATACTATGCAGCCATCAAAACCCCTGAAATCTTGCCATTTGCAACAATGTGGATGGAATTAGAGGTTATTATGCTAAATGAAATAAGTCAATCAGAGAAACACAATTATCATATGATCTCACTGATATGAGGAATTTGAGAAACAAGATAGAGGATCATAAGGGAAGGGAGGGGAAAATAAAACAAGATGAAACCAGAGAGGGAAACAAACCATAAGAGACTCTTAATCTCAGGAAAAAAACTGAGGGTGCTGGAGGGGAGGGGGTAGGACTGATGGGGAGGCTGGGTTATGGACATTAGTGAGGGTATGTGCTATGGTGAGTGCTGCAAATTGTGTAAGACTGATGAATCACAGAGCTATACTTTATATATACTTTATATATTAATTAAAAAAGCATATAGTAGTACTCCTGGCAGTCACTTATGTTACTATGCACTACTATGTATTATCTATCTTTCTATTTATGTATGCACCTATCTATTCATCCTTCCACCCATCCATATAATTTTATAATAACCTTATGAGAGGATTATTGTTTCATTCCTATTTATAGATGAGAAAATGGAGGCAGAAGAGGATAAGTAACTTGGTCAAAGTCCAACAGTAAGAATAGTATAGAACAGACTTGAGCCCAGGCGACCCAGTTCAGAGTTCATACCTAATCATCAAGTCAGAGTGCCTCTCAGGTGCAAATAAAATATTTGCTTTAAAAAAAGATAAATAAATGGGTGGATGAATGTTCCTGTGATAATATAGCAAATAGGGCATATGATATGACAGAAACTCCTGCTCTGAACAACTAAGTTATTGTGCTTGTCATTTTGTTCCAAAAAAAAGTCAGTCAGCATGGATTTTCCTTTTACAAACAAAGTACTTGAAAAAAAGGAAAAACTTCGTTTACTGCGTTCGTCAATGGCAGACTGAGACATTAACTGCAAGGTGAGTAGAGGACTTCCTGAATAACGCAAATGTATCTTGCTTAGTATTACTTTCAGTAATCAGACAAAATAATCTGAATATATTATATAAAAATTAATGAGAAAAAATTAGGGATTTATTATCCCACTCTCACAAACAGAAACAGAAACCATCTTTGTTTAATATCACTAAGTTTGATATTTTAATTTATAGAATGAAGAGGTGAGGCTTAGTTAGACACAATATTAAGGGATTGAGTGGGGTGACTGTCTCTTTATAGTATGAAAAGTAAGCTTTTATCACTTATAATTACAATTTTACAGCTAATGTCTGGTACGTTAAAACTGGTAATTCTTTCAAATTCTTTCTTTTTTCGGATTAGCAATGTCTCCAAGATACAGTGGGCATTTGTTGGTTTGTAACTTCCTTGGAGCATCCCAGGTACAATCTGAAGCTGGCCCCTGTATCCAGAGGGCAAAGAGAAATGAAGAAAGAGGCAAGCCCCTCCAGGTGGGTAGGTAACAGGCATAATAAGCAAAGGGAATTTACACGGGAGACTTGCCTTAGGTGGCAGCAAGACGAGTGGATCCCTGCACCTGCTTGCCACATCTTAGAAGTTTATGAAGAAGCTTTCAGTCACATACTGTGCAGTTCTAAACACCATATCACCATCTCAAGGCCATGTCCTTGGAGCAGCCTCTGGGAGCAGGAAAGGCAAGCAGAACTCACATTCCAAAGGCAGGGGAGAGGGTGAGGACTTCTAAGTGCCCAGGTCCAGCCCATGGGTCAACCAGTGGTCACATCTTTTTGATGACCTTTCCCAACAGCATTGGGTAACTGTGGCCAAGTGGATTCAGGTTTTAAAATCCAAGTTTAGGGGCACCTCGGTGGCTTAGTCCATTGGATATCTCTGCCTTAGGCTCAGGTCACGAATCCCTGGATTGAGCCCCGTGTCAGGCTCCTTGCACGGTGGGAAGCCTGCTTCTCCCTCTCCCTCTGTTGCTCCCCCTGCTTGTGCTCTCTCACTCTCTCTCTGTCAAATAAATAAGTACAATTTAAAAATAAAATAAAATAAAATCCAAGTTTAAATTCAGGTGGAGAAGTTCAGCTGGCTTTTCTTTTAAAATGGTTAATTAGGGGCGCCTGGGTGGCTCAGTGGGTTAAAGCCTCTGCCTTCAGCTCAAATCACGATCCCAGGGTCCTGGGATCGAGCCCCACATTGGGCTCTCTGCTCAGCGGGAGCCTGCTTCCTCTTCTCTCTGCCTGCCTCTCTGCCTACTTGTGATCTCTGTCTGTCAAATAAATAAATAATCTTTAATAAAATGATTAATTATTTGTATGAATATAAATTATGAAAAAATGGAAAATATAGAAAACATACAAATAAAATTTAAATATCAGTGTTTTAATTAACCTATTGATATGCATTCCAAATGATGTCAATTGCTTGTTTATGTCTGTGGATTTTACAAAGGGAAGATCATACTTTCGTGATATGTACATATATATATCATCATTTTCCATGTGATTAAATATTTCTCAAAACACAATTTTAGTGCATGAAGAGTATTTTATGGGGTCAGTGAACCATATGATATTTAATCAATCCCCAATTAAAATTTAGATTTCCAATACTATGGTAAGCATTCCTGAACATTCTCTGCATCTCTGATAAGACCTACAGAGTATCTAGGCGTTTCTCAATTATTTCATGAGGATTAATATCTTAAGAAAAATGCCCATGAGTATTGTTTGCAAAGTATATTTAAATAGAAAAAATTGAAAGTGCTGTATGCTATTTCATTTGCAAGTAAAAACATCAGTTAGGTATAAATTCAAGAAATGTCATCAGATGATAGTTTTCTTTTTTTTTAATTTTTAAATTTTTTATAAACATATAATGTATTATTAGGGGTACAGGTCTGTGAATCGCCAGGTTTACACACTTCACAGCATTCACCATAGCACATACCCTCCCCAATGTCCATAAACAACCACCCTCTCCCTACCCCCTCCCTCTGGCCTCCCAGATGATAGTTTTCAAAGTTGCATCTTTATTATAGCAGTTGGAAAACAACCTTGTTACTCAGATTACTCCAGTTTCAGTTGAATGTATTTGAAATGATAATTTCATTATAATCTTTATTTACATTACTAACTGGCCTATGTAAAAAAGTATAAATGGAGAAAAATAATAGTGTATTATTTTGAAAGAAATAATAATATTTCACAAGTAATTACTGTAGCAATTAACATATTTTTAAAGGAAACTGGACTTTTATGGGATGAAATAAATGCCATCTACTTAGATACTACTTTGATATGAAGTTTGGAGAGCACCCACTTATCCAAATATAACTTTGAATTCATAAAATACTCATGAGGCAAAATTACGGAGACAGTAAAATGATCAGTGGTTTCCAGGGGCTGGGGTGCGGGTGGGGAATAAGTAGTTGAAGCATGGAGGATTTTTAGGGCAGTAAAAATATTCTGGGTGATATTATAATGGATACTTGTCATTGTACATTCATCCAAACCCAAGGAATGGACAACCCTCATAAGAAATATGGACTTTGGGGTGCCTGGGTGGCTCAGTGGGTTAAAGCCTCTGCCTTCAGCTCAGGTCATGATCTCAGGGTCCTTGATCTCAGGATCAAGTCCCGCATTGGGCTCTCTGCTCGGCAGGGAGCCTGCTTCTTCTTCTCTCTCTCTACCTGCCTCTCTGCCTACTTGTGATCTCTGTCTGCCAAATAAATAAATAAAATCTTTACAAAAAAAAAATAAATATGGACTTTGGATGATTATGATATGTCAGTGTAGGTTCATCAACTATAAGAAGTGCACCATTCCAGTGATAATGGGGGAGGTATGCATCTGAGGACAAGAAGGACTACAGGAAAGCTCTCTTTTTCTTGCTTTTACCATGAACATAAAACTGCTCTAAAAAAATGAAGTCCCTTAAAAAAGAAAAAAAAAAAAAAAGGACTGATGGCCTTACATTATTTTTTCAATAGGAATATAGAGAAAATAAAACAAACAAACAAAAACAAAAAAACACATGCTCATGTGAAACACTCCCTTTTCCAAAAAGAGAAAAGAATAGCAAATGTACCCATTTTTTACTTCATATGTGACACACATATTCTCTTTATTATTTCATGTTGCTTTGTAGAGATTTATATGGGTTAACCAGGACCTTCTTTTAAAAGCTAACTCCTGGCAGGAAGTTTAAATACATGTCCTCCTTAGTACAGTCTGGCAGTTTCATCCTACTGCTTGATTTTAATGTTTAGCTGAAATCCCTGATATGAACAATTGGTACTCCCAGGGGAAGAAGGATTGAAGGTTTGAACATCGATGCAGTTTTCAGCTCTTCAGGAAAGTCCAGACCTCGCTGCCACAGTTAGAAATGCTGTAGGAAGTAATCAAGAAAATTGAATAATCGGTGTAAATTTCCCTAACTTGCCAAATCCATTCGCTTTTGCATGGACTATTGTTGCCTTAGTAAGAATCACTATATTTCTCCCTATTAATGAGAATTTCTTGCTATATTGCTACTGTGTGATGTAGTCCCTTAACCCACCTCTGATTTCAGCTACAGCCACAGGGGTAGTTTTTGTTTTTATATTATACCTTTTATTTACTTTATGTGTTATTGAAGCAGTGGTGGCATATAGTGCTGTATTATTTTCAGGTGCACAACATCATGATTTCACAATTCTATACACTACTTGATGCTCAACACATAGCACTACAATAACATCCTGGCCTATATTCCATGTGCTGCACTTTTCATCTCTATGATTGATATTGGTAGAACTGAAACACAATGTTGCATCAGTTTCAGGTGTACGACACAGTGTTTCAGCAGCTCCGTACGTTATGCGGTGCCCCCACAGTGTAGCTCCCATCCATCGTCACTACACGCCTCTAGTACAGCACCATTACCTGTATTCCTTAAGTGGTAATTTCATCTCCGTACTTACTTATTTTATAGTTGGAAGTTTGTACCTTTAAATCCTCTTCACCACTTTTGCCCATCTCCCCCACTAACCTTCCCCCTGACAACCACCAGATTATTCTCTGTATTTGAGGGAGTTTGTTTCTTCATTTGATTTGTTTGTTAGATTCCACATGTAAGTGAAATCATATGGTATTTGTCTTTCTCTGAGTCTAGGCCCACCCACCTTGCGTTGCTGGCATATAGAGCAAATACCAAGGCCTCTGGATTCTACTAAGTGATTTTTCTAAAGTTCCTATGCTCACTGGGCTGGGCTCACAAGCTTATTCTGGAAGTATGTTAACTCCTTAATGCCCTAGAAGTAACCCTCATCCAGGAGGTGGGGCCCCTGGATGAATACCCAGGCTGGCTTTCCATCTTCAGCTGGACAATCCTTGGAGTTGTCCTACCTGCTCCTCAGGAGGGCCTGGTAGAATCAAGACCCTTTTGTTTATAGGAAGAACACTGATGACATATCTTTACCTGGCTTTTCTTCTTTTTTTTTCCCTCTCTCTGTTCCCTCATTCCTGCTTCTTGGGATCACTTCCCTAATGAATCCCCAGTATGGGAGTCCTTTTCTCAGACTGTCTTTGTAGGGGACTCCAATTGAAAACAATATTCTGTAGGGAAAAAAAAAAGAAGAAAACATTTTGTGGTTTATAAAAATAGGCAAAACTTGTATGAGTGAATAGATGCAGTTTTTGAATGAACATGCTTCTTTTAAAAGATGGTATGCATGAAGATAAAAGCAAAATATGCACTTATAAATATCAGAGGCATTTCTTTAAGGATTTGTAATTTATAATAAAAATCATGGACTCCAACAAAAGGAACAAAACACAAAATCCGTTATCTTTGAAATTTAATTCCTCTTAGAGGTCTTCCTCAAAATGTAATTAGAGCAAATAATTGGTCTCAAAAGAGTATTTAACAAAAGTTTGAGTCTTCTAAGTTATATCGTATCACAAATCAAGCAGAAAGAGACTGTTGTTCCCTTTTTTGCTGCTCCTCTACCACCTCTCCCCCCCACCCCGCCCCGGCATACCTCTATCACTTGCCAAGCAAATAATAAAGACCTGTGATGCTTCAGCTAGACCTACAGAGCTTCTGGTGAGAACAGCCCAAAGAAAGGAAACACCTGATACGCAATTGGAGCAAACCTTGGAGTGGACCACAGTGTTCCCAAATTATTATAAATTGTGAGCCAATGGTTTTCTTTGTTAGGTTTGTTTCTTTTGTTTTTGTTTGCCTTTAACCTTCTGTACTTTACTGGAATTGATCAATTCAGCATAATCAACATCCTGGAGATGACTGAATTTGAAAAGAAACCAGTATTATCTTGAGTTTCAAGAACAATTCATATAAGGATAGACAATTAACAAATTACCATGGGAAGGCTTGCTTTGAAAAACAAAAGGCCAACAATAAATATTCACTTTCTCCTGAAACTTGTCTCTTAACTTAATGATAGTCAGTCAAAATAAGTCACTCAGAGCCATAAAAGTTGACACTGGCCTTCCCTTAGAGATTATCCACTCCAAGCATTTCAAATACTTCACTCCAAGCATTTCAAATACTTCTCTCCAACCCTAATTGATTGGTGATGGCTGCCAGATTAGCTGTGTTTCGGAAGGATTATAGGGCTTTGCACAGAAACAGGAGAAAGGAAACTGTGATAGATTAATAATGTCTGTCAAGGCCTGAATGGGAAGAGTGTCAGTTATACAAATTCTTAATTCCCACCTCCACTTCTAGAAAAGGACACTAATTCTTACAATGTTGGGATTTCAGTTTTGAAGAAATATTAACATTTAAGAGTGTTAAAATTTTTAAAGCTAAAATAAAATAAAAAGGAAATAGTGGGGTTAAGATCAATCTAATGGCTCTGAAATTTCTGAGTATGGATTATCTAAGTCATCTTGGATTTTTTTTTTTTTTTTTCAAAAAAATTGAGCTGTGGGGCACCTGGGTGGCTCAGTGGGTTAAGCCTCTGCCTTCGGCTCAGGTCATGATCCCAGGGTCCTGGGATCGAGCCCTGCATTGGGCTCTCTGCTCGGCAGGGAGCCTACTTCCTCCTCTCTCTCTCTGCCTGCCTCTCTGCCTACTTGTGATCTCTGTCTGTCAAATAAATAAAATAAAAAATCTTTTAAAAAATTGAGCTGTAACAAATATGGCATAAAGAATAATAATCTTAGGTATACAGTGTGATGAATTTGTATATACTTAAACACCCATGTAATCACCAGTGTGATCAGGATATAACATTGCAACACTCCAGGAGTTTCCCCTGAACCTCTACCCAGTCACTAAACACAGAGATAACTCCATCTGGCTTCTATAATCATTTACTGGTTTTGTATGCTCTTAAACTACATAAAAAAGGAATTGTAGTATGTACTTGGGCATCTTTTTTATCAGTGTCAGCTTATTTTCTGTCTCTGAGCTGGTAAGTGATTATTTACAGTAAATTAATTGAAATCCCAGCACCATACAAACAGAAAAAGTATTATATTTTACAAAAGAGATTGTTATGGAGAAAGGATGAATTACATCCTATGCACATCATTAATACTGCAATACCTCTTTAAGACAGAGCTAAATTGCTACCTGCACCTCGAAAGGCTTTCTGAAAAACTGGATACCCTGAGAAAGCTCTATATAGAAATAACCAGAAATGTTAGATAAAATATAACAAATAGTCTTTTAAAAGCACAAATGGCCTCAACAAGCTTCCAAAGAAAATTGCCAAGGACCAGGAAGGAATAAAGAAAACTGAAAACCAGAAAAGTCATTTCACAATCTACTTCTGCAGCTTCCCTGCAGTAAGGGGATAAGAGGAACCACACTCCACAATCAGGGAGAGGAGATAGAAAATTCTGCCCTTTAAAGGGGTAGCCCTGGAACTGAGACTGCCTCTTAAAATGGAATACATCAGAAAGGTCCATGTGTAGTCCAAGTGCAGGCGAGAAATAAACCTCTTACAGCTGATGCAGGGAGGACAAAGGAGGTGGTTGAAGTTGGACAAAAGCAAAAACAAAATCTACTTAGAATTTACTTAGGTCACCTTGCCTGGATTTGAGATTCCAATTTAAACAACCTGAGTGGTGGAGAAACTCTGAACAAAGAAATTAACATAAACCTGGCCATACTCTTGGAACAACTGGCAGAGGCAGCCATGCATCGTTAACCCAGATCTACGGGTTTGTCATGCGTGCAAGATCCACATGACAATCACAAGATACATGTGTGAGAATCAAGGTATAAAGGTATAAATCACAGTGTTATTCATGTGATTTAGTTCATTAAACCATTTGTTAAAATAGGATTTAAAAGACTGACATTAAAAAGTAACTAAAAACTAAATAATACATTATATGTTAAAAAATAAAATAGATATATTTTTAAAAGTAAATAAAAACTGTAAGAAATAAATAAAATGCTATCAAAAGGAAGAGGGGAACATAAACTTCTAATTCTATAGAACATAAAATTCTATAATTGAGCACATATGTATATTACATATATATATAAAGGTATAATTAAACACTTAGATACAATGTACACAAGTCATAAAAAGTACAAAACATTGGCGAAGTGGAAGATAGATGTAAGGCCATGTAGAAAGAAATGAGTTAAAAGGTAAAAAAATATATATATAAGAGAATTTAAGAAAAGTCAGAGAAAATATAAAAATAAAACTTAGCATAATGAGTGCTCCATGATAAAAGAATGCATGGAACTGGGGGAAAAAAAAGAACTCAAAGAGACAAAGATATACTTTTCTAGGATTAATTAAAAGCATGAGTTTTTAGATTTATGAAGCATAATGGATCCCAAGCACAGTAAATAAAAAAGGATCCTCTCCTACTAGGAAAGGTGTAGAACACTAAAGAGAAAGATATCTTAAAGGCAACAGGTATATATCAGGTTATAAGAATGACTCAGAGTTCTCAAAGGGAAAACAAAGGTTAAAAGTATTCAATTTTATTTCTAAAATTATGAGGACAATCATCAACCTGAAATTTTATGTCTAGAAGCATTATTGAAGAGTATGTATCAAATATATTCTCAAAAACAAATCAAACATGATAGAGCGACTTGAGTCTTTTCTTTTTCTTTGCCATTCTTGGGCTTTTATGATTCAAGTCAATTTTACTTATATAAGTCACTACAAAATTTTTAAACACAACATTAAAAAATCAAATCCTCCATTGCACCAAAACTGTGTAATCTTCTAAATTTAATGTTAATGACTCACTTTGGCTTATCCCAGAAATATAAGAATGAAATAATAGAAAGCACTCAAAAATATGTGTTGAATATCATAAGTCCCTTTCATTTGAGTCATAGATTTTTGGTCATTTTTCAGATAAAATATTATGGAAGTTAAGTTACTGTGATGCCTAAGACAAATATTTTATATTAAAAAATATGAATATATAAAATTATATTGAATGTTATATTTATTATATACCACTGTATAACAATGTTATCACAAACTTATTGCTGAAAATAACACTCCTTTATCACCTCATCATTTATTGGATATGAGTCTTGGACAGTTTAACTGGGTGGTCTGTGTCAGGATCTCACAAGGCTGAAATCGAAGTGTTGGCTTGGGCTGCAGTCTCATTGGAAGCTCAATCCGGAAGAATACACTTCCAAGGTCATGTGATTTGGGGCAGCATTTAGTCTCTTGGTTATTGGACTGGGAGCCTCCATCTCCTACTGGGTGTCAGCTGGAGGCCATCATCTGTGTCTTGTCATTAGGCTTCCTTTAAAAAACTGTAAAAACTTCCAAACTCATTCTGTGAGGTAAGCATTACTTTGATCCCAAAACCAGAAAAAGACTCTACTAAAAAAGGACAATACAGACCAATATCCCTCATGAACATAGTTGTAAATATTCTCAACAAGATACTAACTAATATGATCAACAGTACATTAAAAGGATTATTCACTATGACCAAATGGGATTTACTCATGGGCTGCAGGGGTGGTTCAACATCCACACATCAATCAATGTGATACAACACATTAATAAAAGAAAGGTCAAAAATCATATGATCCTCTAAATAGGTGCAGAAAAAAGCATTTGACAAAATACAGTATTCTTTCTTGATTAAAACTCTGTGCCAGATAGGGGTAGTAGGAACATACTTCAATATTATAAAAGCCATATATGAAAGACCCACAACAAATATCATTATCAACAGAGAAAAACTGAGAGCTTTTCCCCTAAGGTCAGAAACACGGCAGGGATGTCCACTATCACCACTCCTGTTCAGCATAGTACTAGGAGTTCTAGCCTTAGCAATCACAACAAAAAGAAATAGAAGGCATCCACATAGGCAAGGTAGAAGACAAACTTTAACTCTTTGCAGATGACAAGGTACTCTATGTAGAAAACCCAAAAGACTTCACCAAAAAATTACTAGAATATTAGAACTCAGCAAAGTCACAGAATATGAAATCAATGCACAGAAGTTGCATTTCTATACACTAACAATGAAGCAGAAGAAAGAGAAATAAAGGAATTGATCTCATTTACAATTGCACCAAAAACCACAAGATACCCAGGAATAAACCTAACCAAGGAAGTTAAGGGTCTGTAATATGAAAACTATAGAACACTCATGAAAGATATTGGGAGAAAACACCAAGAAATGGAAAAACATTCCATGTTCATGGATTGGAAGAACAAATATTGTTAAAATGTTTATGCTGCCTAGAGCAATCTATACATTCATTGCAATCCCTATCAAAATACCATCAGCATTTTTCACAGAGCTGGAACAAACAATCCTAAAATTTGTATGGAACCAGAAAAGACCCTGAATAGCCAAAGGAATGTTGAAAATGAAAATTAAAGCTGGAGTCATCACAATCTTGGATTTCAGGTTTGTATTACAAAGCTGTAATCATCAAGACAGTATGATACTGGCACAAAAACATACCCAGATCGATGGAACAAAACAGAGAACCCAGCTCTATGGTAAACTAATTTTTGACAAAGCAGGAAAGAATATCAAAAGGAAAGAATGTCTTTTGAACAAATGGTGTTGGGAAAATTAGATAGTCACGTGCAGAAGAATGTAACTGGATACATTCTTACACCATACACAAAAATAAACTCAAAATGGATGAAAGACCTAAATGTGAGACAGGAAGCTATCAAAATCCTAGAGAACGCAGGCAGCAACCTCTTTAATCCTAGCCACAGCAACTTCTTGCTAGACACATCTCCAAAGGCACACAAAAACAGAGATGAACTACTGGGACTTCATCAGGATAAAAAGCTTTTGCACAGAAAAGGAAAGGGTCAAGAAAACCAAAAAGCAATCTACGGAATGGGAGAAGGCATTCCCAAATGACTTATCAGGTAAAGGGCTGGTATCCAAAATTTCTAAGAAATTTACCAAACTCAACATCCAAAAAACAAATAATCCAGTCCAGAAATGGGCAGAAGACATGAACAGACATTTCTCTAAAGAAGACATGCAGATGGCTAACAGACACATGAAAAACTGCTCAACAACACTTGGCATCAGGGAAATACAAATCAAAACCATAATGAGATACAATCTCACACTGGTCAGAATGACTAAAATTAACAAGTTGGGAAGTGGATGTTGGTGAGGATGCAGAGAAAGGGGAACCCTTTACACTGTTGATGAGAATGCAAGCTGGTTGCAGCCACTCTGGAAACGAGTATGAGGTTTCCCAAAAAGTTAAAGATAGAACTACCCTATGGCCTAGCAATTGCATTATTAGGTATTTACCCAAAAGATACAAAAATACTGATTAGAAGAAGCACATGTTTCCTATATTTATAGCAGCAGTATTCACAATAGCCAATATATGGAAAAAGCCCAGATGTCCACTGACTGATGAATGGATAGAGAAGATGTGGTATATTACTACAATGGGATATTAGTCAACCATCAAAAAGAATGAAATTTTGCCATTTGCAGCAATGTGGACAGAACTAGAGGGTGTTATGCTAAGCAAAATAAATCAGTTGCAGATAAACAAATATCATATGATTTCCCTCATATGTGGAATTAAAAAAGAAAAACAGATGAACACAGGAGAAGGGAAGGAAAAATAAAATAAGATGAGAACAGAGAGGGTAGAAAACGATGAGACTCTTACCTGTAGGAAACAAATGAGGGTTGCTGGAGGGGAGGTGGGTGAGTGGAGGGGGTAACTGGGTGATGGGTATTAAGGAGGTAATTTGCTGTAATGAGCCTGGCTGTTACATGCAATGGATAAATCACTAAATTCTACCCCTAAAACTAATAATATAGTATATGTTACCTAAGTTGAATTTAAATATTTTTTAAAAAGGTAACTGTTTGCTTCTCAAAGTATGAAAGAAAGTCTCCTAGAAAAATGAATTAAAATCTTATGTAAGATTATCATGACAGGGACATCTTGTCACCTTTTCCATATTCTATTGATTAGAGGCAAGTCACAGTTCCCAAGGACAGTCAAGGGGCAGAAATTTCACAGGGCATGAATAAGAAGGTAGGAATCAGTGTGTCCACCACTACTGTATTTATATATTTAATATATTTTATAGCTATAAAGAGATGAAAATAAAAGTTATTTTTCTTAACTTCTTTTCTTTGCTCTTTTTCTTCTCTCTTCACTGACATTTATCTTCCTATAAAGCAAATGCTAGGCATATCTCTTAAATTGGGATAGCTGTCATACAAGATGAATATTGATCATGACTACCTATCTACATTATAGCACATAAATAATACTTTTAAAGAAGTAATTTCACCAAAAGCTTTGAAGTGGATGATGTTTTCTAATAATTAAGTAACTTAAAAAGATATGATATTCTTATAATAAGAGCCAACTGAGCGGGGGAAAGACAAGGCTCTGGAGATATATTTCCAATTTTTTGGAGCTTAAACAATACACTATAGTACAGAATAAATTAACTTATATATTTCATTGAATGTAACTACTTCAGGTTGGGGCCTACCAGACCAACTGACTGACAGTAAAA
>ML112295.1:0-12440 GCA_003697995.1 Taxidea taxus jeffersonii
CGGCTTCTCTAATTAATGCACGGCGGCCGTGCAACAGGGCGCGCTGCAGGGTGTTTGTGAGACATTCTGTGCACGGAGCCGCTCAGCCGGTCTGCCGTCTTCTACTTCATGAATCCACGAGAGCAAATAACGCCCCCCTTGTTCCTGAGGAGACACCGCTGTGCCATCACCCCGTCCCTGAGCTTTATGGCGGGCCTGTCCTTCGTCCTGTTTGTCACTGGCATTATAAATCGGATGTTCGGGCATTTGTATTTTAACATCAATTTGATGGCTTGCACAACAGCCCAGGGAGGCAAAATTTTGAGATCTCAGGACTTCTGTGTATGAAGTAGACTCGGAGCAAGTGGGTTCCCAGACTCATCACTCACGGCTGATTCTTTGTTGTACGTGCGCGAACACAGGAGCTGCAGGCACGGTCTTTGCAGACTGAGGTAGCTCTTATTATTGTCACAACACATCCTTAAGAAGCTCCCTGGCCACCATCCTGAAAAAGCGATTGGCCTGCACTGGTCCGCAGGACGTCCACCCAGACGGACAGCTCTCTGGCCTTTGCTCGGTCCATTGCACACGGTAGAGCACAGTGTGACGGATTCCGTGTGTTTAAAATGGAAAAACAAAACATGTCACACTTCGCAGGGCGTATCTGTGCTGCGGGCAAACCTAGATGTGTTTGCAGTAATTCCGTATTCCAAGAGAAGGCCCATGGCATTTTTGGGTGGGGCCAGCAAGCCTAAACCAGGAAGCGTGCTCGTGGACACTCCGTGGCATCCACCACCAGCACGGGCCAAGTCTACATGTAGCGGTTATCATCTTCGTCTCACCTCTTGGCTCATGATTAACAGTTACTGTCTTGGGTTTACCCCCCGAAGCACCCACAGTTCCGTTCTGACCCCCCCATCTGCATTGGGATGATGGCAAATACAAGGCAGCCGCTTTCTAAGGGAATGTGCAGAGAGGCGGGCCCCTGAGGCGGTGAGGAAGGGGGTTGGAGGGCCTGAGCTGCAGGGGCGACCACCAGGGCTCAGCCACAGCTGGTGGCTCTTCCTGCAGGGATAGCAGGGGCCGACATGGGGCTCCCCGTGCTGCAGGACGGGATTCCCCAAGTTAGGGAGAGGGTGGTGGCCAGGGTGGGGGGCTCGGGTGGGGAAGCCCCCGTGCCAGATCCCAGAGTGCTGGGGCGAGGAGTGCAGGAGCAGCTTGCAGCGTCCGGATTCAGTATCACGACTGATGACTTTGGCGGGACGGCCCGGTGAGCAGCACCGCGACCCGTGCTCACAGACATCCGCCGTCGCCGCTGACACCCGCGCTTCCAGGACTCCGGCGAGGGCCGACGTGGGAAGCGCTCACTTCTCCTGCTTTGCTGTACTCGTGTCCCAAAGAGAAAATGGTGCTTCAAACATCAGACCCCAAGATAGGCTTGCAACCCCAAACTCCAGCCTACTGCTCCTGTCTGAATTAGGAAAAGAGGGAAGAAGTGCTCGCTTGGGTCTCACATTGCGCTACTTCAGGGAGATCGTGGGACTTTCGTCTGAAGCGCTTCTGTGTGTCTCACGTTAACTGGAAGCCAGGAGCCGGACTCGGGCCTCTGCCCCATCATCTGGCACCTCGGGGCAAAGCTCTCGGCTCCCGTGTGCTTCTGCCTCGCAGGACACAGAAGGCAGGAGGAGGCCTTTCTAGAAACTTGCAAAAAACAAGGAGGAACTCTCCGAGAGCTGCCAACACCGTCATCTCAGCTCTCGTGCTCCATGCGGGGCCTCGGCCGTCCCCGAGCCATCCCTGAACAGCACGCGTGACCGTCCTCATGACCATCCAGCCCAAGCCCGGAGCTAAGAGGCTGGGTCAGCTTCCCCTGAGGCAAGGCTTCTCAAAGTAGGGTTCTGTAACCCAGAACATCAGTATCACCCGGGAACTTTCTAGAAAGGCAAACGCCTTGAGCCCCACCCAGGTCTGCTGAATTAGACGCTGGGGGGTGGGGCCCAGCATCTGTGCTTCTGCTGCCTCCCCAGGAGATTCTCATGCTCCCCGAGTTGGAGAACCCCTGCCCCCAGAAACAGGTATGTATGCCAGACAGACCGGGTCCGGTGGAGTCTGCGGGTAATGGGGATCGTCTGGCAGGGGCACAGATGAATCTGAAAGGCGAACCAGGCAGGCTTCGGATGATAGCAAGAACCTTGCTTCAAAGACCATACGTGCCAGGAGCTACCTGAACAAATCCATCCTCCTCTGAGCTCCCTGGTGGTGGGAGGTCCCCGAACATCTAGTCACCAAGCGCAGACCTGGGCAGACAGCACAGGACAAGCTGGCATCCCACCGCACAGACTTCAGCCCTGTCTGTGACCGTGATGTGTTTTCAGCATTTTCCAGGAACCAAAGGAAGCAGACTGTCCCCCCGCAGCCCCCAGCCATGAGCCCATTGATGCCACCGCCGGTGTCACTCCCAGGGCCCTCCTGTGGCCGAGAAGGGTGACTTCTAACTACCTGAGGACAGCTGTCCTCCGTTTTGCTCTGTCCCTTCTGTGGAGTCTCGAGACTGGCCATCAAGGACACAGTGTGCACATAAGGGGCAGGGGCAGGGCAGACTCGGCCCTGCCCCGGATGGGGGCCCCCCCCGAGCCGTCTCTGGATATCCTGTTATGCACACAGGAGGGGTCCCGAGGTCCTGGGCCCCTCGGAGACCCCAGCCGGGCCCTGCCTCGTGTGTGTGCCCTGGGCCGGGGCGCCGTCTGAGAGCCGCACGGAGAGTCCGGCTGGCGGTTTCTGCCCAGCAGCCTCGGCGGGGAGGAGCACAGGGTACTGAAGGGCCCGGGCTGGGCTGGGAGGGACATGCCCTGGGGCCTGTGTGGAGCCCGAGGGACGCTCACCCGCCTCACTCACAGAGGGCTGCCTGGACCCGGTGTCTCTGTGAGCCCTCACTGGCCTTGGAGTGAATCCTCAAGGCGCACGCACCTTCGCCTTCCCGCTAACCGGAGGCGCTGCTCTCCACTTGGATGATTGAACGGATTCAGAAGACCCGCTGCCCGTCATGCAGCAGCCGCTCCACGGGCTGTGAATTCCATCTAACGTTCCATTCGACGTCGCGGGGGTACGCCTCCCGTACAAGTGGATGCATTTCCTAGAGCTCCAGGGAGAGACGGGGAAATGAGCATCTTGGAAGAAATTCCGATTGTAAATAATGCAGAACAATTCAGTGGTGCGCTCGGGCAGTGGCGAGCCCCTCCGCCGGTCCTGCGGCTCATGAACGGGGTAGCTGAGCTCCCCTGAGAGCAGGTGGGCAGGACGGGGGAGGGCAGCCGGCTCCAACGGTGCTGTCTACCCCTCTGGAAAGGGGCAGAGACCGCCGTCTGGGGAACGGTCTATCAGATGGTGGTCCTGGTGCCACAGTCTCAGCCGTGGTCTGGGCTCGCTCAGTGTGTTGGACGCGTCAGGCCCCGCTCACCTACAGGCCTGGCTGCCACTTAGACAGCAGCTGCTTGGCTCGGGGTCCGGGAGCAGAGACTCCGTCCTGGTGGGGTTGCATGTGGGCACAGCCCCCTCCTCTTGTCCGCTCGCCTCATGCCCTCCTAGTGGGGGCACAGGGATGGGGCAAGAGTGCGGGTGGAGGCCTGGTTTGCTCTGAGGAGACGTGGCTCATGGGCAGGACACACGGGATAATACTGGTGGCTGCCAAGAAGGGTCTTGGTCAGCGGACATTGGGGATGCTGCTGTAGCCCCTTCCCCTTTCCCCGTGGGAGCCCCTCTGTGGGCCTCACAATTCTCATAGTAGTGACAACAATCCCGGGAGGACCATGTGAAGCACTTTACGGTTCAGAAATCCTGGGTCCTGGGGCGGTGGCACCGGCCCCACAGGCCGGTCCTCCTGGGCTGCTGTCCCTGCCCGGGCGGAGCCCCTCCCCCTCCAGCCCCCGCCCACCCCGCCAGCGCAGAAAGGCCCCTTGAGGACGGCAGGGCAGGGCGCTGTCTGCGCTCTGAGCCTCGTCGGAGGCGAGCGCGGTTTCCCTCAAGGACGCTTCCTAAATTAACGCAGACTGACCTCTAACGAACAGAAACGGGGGGCAGGCAGAGGAGGGAGGACTTGGGTGGGCTCCGGCACCGGGTCGCTCCTGTCCCCGCCGGGCCGGTCCGCAGTGCGCCATGGACGCGGGGACGCCGGGAAGGGGGGAAGCCTGTGCAGGGCAGGAGCTTGGCCCTCTGCGAGCCTCTAACTTGGCAGATGAAGAGGAATCTGCTCTTCAAACGCTCTGTCCGACTCTCCACCGACCCTCCCCGAGGGCTTTGACTCACCAGCGAGGCCGCAGGGAATACTGCGGGGGTCACAGGGGACCCAGAGGCACGGTGGGGACGCGTGTCCCCTGCTCTAAGGACCGGGAGGAAGGGTAGGAGAGGAGCCGGCGGAAACGAGGGCGGCCTTCTGCGGACCCCGCCTGCGCGGTGCTCGCGGCCCCTCTGCCCGGGACGCCCCTAACCACGGCCGCTCCGCTTTCTCTTGGATTCTCATGCATTCTTGCTGTTTTTCCAAATCAGTCTCTGGGTTACATTTGTATGTCTTGTTATTTTTACGTAGCGTTGTAACACGAGCCTTTTCCTGCGTTGTGAAAGGTTTCGGCTTCTGTCGGAGGCCGACCGTCTGGCCGTCAGTGCAGCTCTGAGCGCTGGACAGGACGGGGGTTTTTGGAACTTTGTCGTGTTATCAACAATGTGTGATAAGTACCCTTGCAGATCATTTTTTATGATTTCGATCTTTTCACTGGGGTGCCTTGTCCTAAGGAGAAGCCTAGAGTTGAAGAACAGGAAAATGTGGTTTTCGGTTCTTTCCCGCAGAAGCAATCTGTGCCCGTCCCCCTTAGCAGAGGAGAAGGCTGCCCTTGGGCAGTGAGGAGAACAGAAGATACTGGTTTCTAAAGCACTTCCTTCCTACTTGAAAAGGAATTTTGCCATTTATAAAAGGATCGGGATTTTTTTTTTTAAAGATTGTGATTTTCAACGATGCCTTTTCCATCAAATTCTGAAGACGGCAAGGTTAGCAACGGAAGCCATGGCTTCCTCTGCCCAGAGAATGATCTCCTTTAGAGCTAGGACGAGCTGCCCCCGGAGCCCTCCCTCCCTCCCAGAGCCCCGGGGCGGTTCTTCCCACGGCTGAACAGAAGCAGCGGGCGTGCTTCGTGCCAGGCAGAAAGGGCAGCCCGGAACTCCGAGCATGGGCAGCAAAGGAGGAGCCAGGTGGCCCGACCAGAGCCCGAAGGAGAAACGCATCTGTGCAGGGACACGAGAAGAGGGGCCGTCAGCCTGCCTGCCTCCGCCTTGCCCGCGGAGTGTCTACGGCCTGTCGGCAGCCTGGGGTTCGTGGCGGAGCCTTTCCTCCGCGTCCTGTGTCTGCCATCTGCCACCCTGCAAACGGCCCCATGCCCCGCCTGTGTCTGTGTCCCACGAGCTGACGAGGGACCAGGACCTCCCGTCCCCGCGCCAGTGCTGCTGCATGTGAACTTGGAATGGCGAGTACGCCCAGACACGTTGCTTTTGCTTCTCGATCTGCCGTGTCTCTTCAGGATTTAACTTCAGGAAGAGAAGAGAATCTTCTTCTTGTCACCAGGCATAATGCCATGAGGCAGCCCCCTAAACTGTCCCAGCCTCATTTGTCCAGGGACGGGACAGAGCCGCACGTAAGCCCAGTCCCTCCCTGCCCCGTGTCTCCACGAGGGGTGTTGCCTGCCATCTACCCACGAAGCAGTCTGAGCTGGGGGTGACCCAGCAGAGAGCAAGTCCGCTAGGCCGTGCATCTGGATACGTTCTGGTCAAACTTGTCCTTCAAAAGCTGGAGAAGCTGGTGGTCCACCTGTGCTGCAGATCCTGGGGCTGCTTCTGCTTCTGCCCCGCCACTACGGGCTTTGGGACGCCTTCCGGCTCTTTGCAGAGACAGGGCGACCAGTGGCCGGAAGCCTGGTTAATGCCTTCTCTGGGAACGGATTAGGTACGTGAGCCCCCGCCATTGCTGCCATCCCGGCTGCTGGAGAAAAGCTGTAAGCTGGCAGTGTCCCGGCAGGGGACTGTGTAGAGATGTGCTGGGGGCGACTTTGCATGTCCCGACCTGCTCTCCTCCCCCACCTCGGACCCCAGGCTCCTGGAGAACATGGATCTCACCTTGGGCACCTGTGCCCTGAGCGCTGAGCACGGTGTGGGCTCTGCAGGCCGTCACCAGAGGACGCCGGGGCTCCGTCTCTGCCTGATGCCCAGAGAATTATCATCAGGGTAAATTCCCTAATATCAGTTGAATATGTGGCACAATACAGAATAGATCTAGTTAAAATTCTGATTTCTAAATTATTGAATTATAGCTTTTCTTCCCCTGAAAATAAGAAACTGTGTAGAGTACTTTGAGAGCATTTTCACAGATTACTTTTTTCCATTGCTTGAGTTCCGGGTTTGAACCTCCTACAAAAGTCTCTGTAGATTAGGGAAAGATGGGAGTTCAGGTGTCGACAGGCCCAGCGATGCCTCATCCCTGTCCTGCTGTCCCCCTGCCCCCAGGGCCTATGCGGGCTTCTGGGAGGTGGCTTATTGTGGCCCCGAGCTGCCCGGAGAGTCCAGCCTGACTGCAGGGCTGGAGCAGCCCAGGTGGTGGTTCTGTGAACCGTCCTGGGGCCACTGCTGGGGGAGGCTCAGCCCTGCCCTTGGCAACAGCCTGAGACACACACAGTAAGGAGCTCGGCAGACAGACCGACGGCATGACCCGGTGCCTGCCTCCCGGAGCAGGAGTGAGCAGATGGAGGGGCTGGACCCGCAGCCCGACAGGGAGACCGAGCCAGCGGCTCATTTGGGAAATCCCAGAGCTCCTGGGGGCTGCCTGGAGGCCGGCACGTGGTCACCTGGCCCTGTGGACAGCCGGGACGGTGCTCCGCTGGGTGAACCTCGCCGCTCGTGGGCACACCCTGCCCTCTAGCTCACGTCCCCATCCTGGAAGTCGCTGTGGCGTGGGCTGAGTGGCCTGACATGGACGTGCTGGGGTGCATCAGCAGGGCTGAGAGTGGAGGATGGTGGGACGACCCCGTGGACGCCCGCGGGACCCCTCTAGAGCCGGGGCCCGGCTTTACACACGTCCTATGCCATGTGCTCGGAAATGCTGAGCCGGAGGCGAGGCTTCGGGGGCCATTTTAAAGCTCTCTTGTGTCACTCCTCAGCACAATGGGCACCTCGCGTGTCGACTCCCCTCTAAGACACGGCTTGGAGGCGGGTTTCAGATTTGACATTTTGGAAAATGCAAGTTGGGAGACTTTTTTGTTTTTTGGCCCAGCTTTGGCTCCAGGTCCCAGAAGGATCTGGAACAGTTCATCCCACCCCCGCCCCCACCGGGGCAAAGAGGGACAGACACCAGACTTCTGGCTGAGTCCACATTCAGTGTCACCCTCCCTTCCCCCGGGTCTGTCCCAGAGCCTCTGGCGGGCGGCTCCTCTGCGCGGGTGAGGAACGGCGCTTGCTGCCGTGCTGCCTTCCGTGGGGGCAGCTCCTGCCCCGTGTACGATCTCCTTCCCACAGGGACCGCCCTCAGCACCCCAAAGTGGACGGACGGTCTCCCTCGCTGGCTCGCCGTGGCTGCTCACTGGGCGCCCAAAGCCAGGCTACCTGGGAAACAGAAGGGCTCTGAGTGAGGAAATGAGTGAAAAATAGAAAAGTTTGTGAGCAGATGGGGCGCAGTGAGCTCTGCCTCAGTTTCCCACAGAGAAGGCCTCTGGGTCACCGTCCTCTTGCTTGGCCCCCACGCCGTGTGTCCGGGGCTGCTGTGTGAGGAGGAGCACGGCACAGGGAGGAAGTGCTTCACCCCAGAGGACAGGCAGCTCCTGCAGAGACTCACAGATGACACGAGGTCCCAAGTGCCCTGAAGGAGATACGCAGGGGACGGTGGAGCAGAGAAGGGACGAGGCCACACCCCACTGGGCTCGTCAGTGCTCGCAAGGGGGAGCCTCCCACTGGCCCGCGAAGGGCCAGCGGGGCACTCGGGTGGGGGAACGTGAGTCAGGCCTGGCACACGGGGGAGCCTCACACTGTCGTCTCTTCAGCCAGTCCGCGAAGCCCGCCGAGAAGCCCCTGCAATGAGACCCCGTCCCTCAGTGCTGAAGGCGACTGCAGTGATGGACGGGACCCAGGCCACCAGGGTGGCCAGGTTCTTCCCGAGCCTGAGTGCAGACTCAGCGCGCAGGAGTCACCAGGCCTCAGGCAGGGCCGTGGGCATGGGTGTCAGACCCCAAGTGTGCCGGTGGGCAGGGAGCCCAGGGAGGACAGAAAAGCAAGCTGCCCATTGGGACTGCAGCAGCCCCCATGGCAGGGCCAGTGAGGGTGAAACTGGGGAAGGTCCCCGCACGTGCACACGGGGTCGGGATGGCAAGCTGGGCACGAGCAGACCCTTGGGCCTCCGCCTGCGTGAGAGGGGGCAGGGAGGGAGGAACCGGACCCGGAGGCCCCGTGGTCAGCTGATTGCAGCTTGAGGCGCAGGGGAGCAAGGAGGAGAGGCGTCTGGGAGGGGAGTGGGCCACCAGCCGGAGAGCAGGGGCCGGCGCGGCCTCGGGGGCAACCCTGGTGCACGCCCAGGACCAGCTCGGGAACCCGGAGGAGACCCAAGGGCCGGGCGCGTGTCGGAGCCTTACTTGGCATTTCCGCTTTCGTCCCAAACAGCCCGGGGCCGCACCTGCAGCCCGGGGTCCCCTTCTGTGCACGAGAAGCTTCCCTCACGTCCTGTAACTGGAGACGCAGCTCAGGGCGGCCCCAGCGACAGGACTTCAGGCGCCGGCGCCATCTCCGTCCTGCTGCTCCTGGTGCCTTTGCTTGCAGCCTGGTGTCGGTCTGGCCGCGTGGTCGTTCTTCCGCTGGGGGCGGGCGCACGGAGCACGACGCAGCCCAAGAAGCCAGGACGCCGGGAGGGTCCTTCCCCGTGAGCGCAGCGGGGGCTCCCGGCCTCCCGTGCCCCGGAGAGCGGCCGCGGCGACACGCAGCCCCTCGCGGGCCAACTGCGGCTTCAAGCTCAGCAAGTCTGATTGCCGGTCAGATACATGAGGTCAGACGCCTCATTTTGGGGTGGGTCTTCCCGATTTCGAACACTGAAGAGTTTCTGTGGCCCTCGGGCATTTCCCAGAAGCAAAGCAGGCGAGCGCATCGGGTGGACAGGCTCCTGCCCGCCAAGGCCCCTCTGTTCCCACAGGCAGCGCGGCCGCTGCGCTCACCACTGGCAGGAGCTGAGCCTGGGTCGCCCCGTCCCTCAACCCCCCCACCCCGGAGCTGCTGGGGAGAGAATTGTCACCAGGCTCCACAACACAGAGCACCTGGCCTGCTGGCGGCCTTCCCGTCACGTGGCCATGGAAGGACCAGGAATAGTAAAGCCCACACAGTTCTCAGCCCCGCAGTGAGAAATCAAGGGTCCTTTTAGGAGAAACAGAATTACTCCCAGCGGCAGGTCTCCACGCGAAGGCTGACCTCCCTCGAGTCTGAGCCACGGCCTGGGGTGGGGACGGGGGCCCTCCTCGGTGAGCCCCGGGCCCGGCCTCCGCCCCGACCCTTCTGCTGGCCGTGCACCGGGCAGCCGGCTCCCTCTGGTCTCTCCAGGTCCAGCTTTCGGATGGCCAAGCCCCTGAACCTCGAGGAAAAGGATGTCCCCCTTCCATCACCTCGGTGCTTCTGGGGCCCCAGAGACACCTGGTCCGTGGTCCTTCACTCCACACCTTTGAAGGCACTGAGGGTCGGAGGGTTTACGCTCTTCTCAGTCGAGAAACCGGAGACCCGCAGTTACGGAGCGACTCCCACCAGGGCCCCAGCCCTCTGGTCCCACAGCAGCATTCATATCCCGAGCAAAATGTCTGAGAACCTTGCATTTATAGGACTAAGATTTATCTTTCTATTCAGAGGGAGGAGAGGTAGGCAGCTTGGGTGGAAAACCGATACAAAAACATTCTTGTCAACTTAGAATTATTAAATGTGGAGACAGACTGGAGAGCCACATGACAACACTGAGCACGGTAAGCCGGCACCACATAGACGACCAATGACAGTGCCCAGCTGGGGTCCGCGGGCACCGGCATCCCCTCTCCAGGCCCCCTGCAAGGTTTCCACACCATGTGAACGAGGCGTGCTGCGTTTCTTACAAAAAGAAAGAAGTTCTACACCTCGGCTGTTACCCTGATGCAGGGAACGCAGCAGGTCTACCTGGCTGCATCCGAAGATTTCTCCAGAAGCCTGTCCCCTTCCCACGGGCAAAGTGCCGGGGGCCACAAGGAAGTCTCAGTACTTGTTAGCACAGCGTGGGGCACCCCTGGGGAGGGTTAGAGGCTTTCCACCGAAACGTCTCGTCTCTGACTGCCCGTGAGCCCACTGCTTATTAACACAAGTGCGTGGGCGCACGGAGGACGACCCCATGGCAGGTGTGGCCTGGAAGACGGTCCTTCTCCTTGTTGCCCAAAGACCTGAGCAGCTTGCCAGCAAAGCAGAGAGGGGAGGACCTACCGCCAGGAGGTTAGAGACGGAGCTGGTTCCCACGCACGCACACACACGGAGACCTCACGGCCAAGAAGACGCCTGGGGGTATCTCCCCTAAACAAAGCAGTGGGCCGGCACCATGCAGCCCGCCGCCCCCTCGCCCCCAGCCACACCTGCCGCGGCCCTTCTGACTGGGAACCCTGAAAGGCCACAGCCAACATCGCAACCGCCCTGAGCACCCTCCTGCCTCCGAGGCCACCAGCCTGCTCGCAAAGACAAACGGGCTGGAGAGAGATGGGACAGCCATGCCATGTTCAGAGAGGCCAGCACAGATCCTGACGGGAGGAGCATGGCGGATGTCCCGAATTTGTCCTCAAAGCACCTTTCCCCTGAGCTGTCACTCCCCCTCATTTGAAACAAACAGGGCGACTGCGTGGCTTTTCCCGACTCTGGGAGAATCGCCTGCTCGACACGAGTGGAGCCCACCTCAAGGAAGCCTCGCCTGTCTTGTCACCTGGGTTTGGGGTGACAGCGGACAGTCCCTGCAAGCTCGGAGACCTGCAGCCAGGAGGGCGGTGCCCAGTGAGAAAGTGCAACCGGCGCAATGGTGCCCGGGCCGTGCCTGCACGCTGCTGACTCCTTGCGGGGTGGCGAGCCTGTTAAGGCAGTCTGTGGAGTGCTTCTGTGGGACCAGGGTTTCCCAGGGACACTGGAAAGTAAATAAGGAATGAGCATAGCTCGTCCCGCTGGGATGTTCCCCAAACACGGGGTGGGAAGCCCCAGAGGCACATGGATTTGCTTGTATGGTCGCACTGCCACCAAAACATGTGGGGGCACAGCAGCTCGTAGCTAATCATCGCCACAGAAAGTAAAACCAGGGCTACGTGGTGAAGAAAACATTTTTAATCCTCTCTATAATGGCCAGATTTTAAGGCTCATCATCTGCAGCCTGATGCCCATTAAACTGTGGAGTGGCTTTGAAAATCCATGCGGAGGAAGAGCTTATATGTTTTGCTTACAACAGCTTATTAGGAAATGCATATTTAAGAGGCTTCACCATTTCTATCAAAGGCACATTTTGCCGGGAGCGCATGCAGGTGTGTAAGTGCGTCAAATGTTGTCTCTTACGCACATGAGCTAGTGTCCAAACGGATGCCCTCCAGCCCAAAAACCTGCACACATCTCAGTCTTCAGCCATACCAGGACCTAAACCACTACACAGCGGACTGCTTTCCTACCGCCACATCAACACGAACTTCCGTGTCCTAGAGCACCGGACGGAGGATCGCCTGGCACATGTTTGGAGAAGGCAGTCTTCAGCTTCTTGTTTTGTGGGTTTTCTTGTGTACTTGCCCCCAGCACAAACACGTGAGTCGCTTGCCTCTCGGTTCTTCCCGCTCGTCTGAACCACGCAGGTGCGGGGCATGTGCTGGTGGAGGCCCGGCGGCGGGGACGGCGCTGCCTGGCGTGAGGGACTGTCGGGGTGCCCGGCGCTGCTGCAGCACGAAGGGTCACCACGGCATCCGTGCCTGCGGTCGGACCAAGCGGAGCGCTCCCTCACCAACGACGCCATCCCGACGGCTGCCTCCAAAGCATTCGGTCTCTTCGTCTGGGTGGTCTTCGTGGCTAGTGCTCAGTGAGGCCCAGGGCCCTTTGGGGCAGGAGCGTTGATGTCAACGTGTAAATGTTCAGCAAGACGAAGCTGTTGACCGCGTAGCCCCCAGCAGTGTGTGCTTGTGCGGGTCTTACCCAGGGCTCGCGCCTCCAGCTAACGGGGACAGGAGGCGCGGGCTGCTGTGCGGGCCGGGCTCCCGGGACAGATGCTTTTCTGGTGGCTGTTCATTGCGACCCTCACTGGGCCGGACAGGCAGGTGCCCGCTTAGCGGACAGGAAGTCTGGTCTGATGCTGACTGGCGGGTTGAGCCGTGCACGTCGCTTAATCTCTCTGGCCTCGGTTCCTTCACTTTCTGGCTGAAAATGTGGACTCC
>ML112296.1:0-12440 GCA_003697995.1 Taxidea taxus jeffersonii
CGGCTTCTCTAATTAATGCACGGCGGCCGTGCAACAGGGCGCGCTGCGGGGTGTTTGTGAGACATTCTGTGCACGGAGCCGCTCAGCCGGTCTGCCATCTTCTACTTCATGAATCCACGAGAGCAAATAACGCCCCCCTTGTTCCTGAGGAGACACCGCTGTGCCATCACCCCGTCCCTGAGCTTTATGGCGGGCCTGTCCTTCGTCCTGTTTGTCACTGGCATTATAAATCGGATGTTCGGGCATTTGTATTTTAACATCAATTTGATGGCTTGCACAACAGCCCAGGGAGGCAAAATTTTGAGATCTCAGGACTTCTGTGTATGAAGTAGACTCGGAGCAAGTGGGTTCCCAGACTCATCACTCACGGCTGATTCTTTGTTGTACGTGCGCGAACACAGGAGCTGCAGGCACGGTCTTTGCAGACTGAGGTAGCTCTTATTATTGTCACAACACATCCTTAAGAAGCTCCCTGGCCACCATCCTGAAAAAGCGATTGGCCTGCACTGGTCCGCAGGACGTCCACCCAGACGGACAGCTCTCTGGCCTTTGCTCGGTCCATTGCACACGGTAGAGCACAGTGTGACGGATTCCGTGTGTTTAAAATGGAAAAACAAAACATGTCACACTTCGCAGGGCGTATCTGTGCTGCGGGCAAACCTAGATGTGTTTGCAGTAATTCCGTATTCCAAGAGAAGGCCCATGGCATTTTTGGGTGGGGCCAGCAAGCCTAAACCAGGAAGCGTGCTCGTGGACACTCCGTGGCATCCACCACCAGCACGGGCCAAGTCTACATGTAGCGGTTATCATCTTCGTCTCACCTCTTGGCTCATGATTAACAGTTACTGTCTTGGGTTTACCCCCCGAAGCACCCACAGTTCCGTTCTGACCCCCCCATCTGCATTGGGATGATGGCAAATACAAGGCAGCCGCTTTCTAAGGGAATGTGCAGAGAGGCGGGCCCCTGAGGCGGTGAGGAAGGGGGTTGGAGGGCCTGAGCTGCAGGGGCGACCACCAGGGCTCAGCCACAGCTGGTGGCTCTTCCTGCAGGGATAGCAGGGGCCGACATGGGGCTCCCCGTGCTGCAGGACGGGATTCCCCAAGTTAGGGAGAGGGTGGTGGCCAGGGTGGGGGGCTCGGGTGGGGAAGCCCCCGTGCCAGATCCCAGAGTGCTGGGGCGAGGAGTGCAGGAGCAGCTTGCAGCGTCCGGATTCAGTATCACGACTGATGACTTTGGCGGGACGGCCCGGTGAGCAGCACCGCGACCCGTGCTCACAGACATCCGCCGTCGCCGCTGACACCCGCGCTTCCAGGACTCCGGCGAGGGCCGACGTGGGAAGCGCTCACTTCTCCTGCTTTGCTGTACTCGTGTCCCAAAGAGAAAATGGTGCTTCAAACATCAGACCCCAAGATAGGCTTGCAACCCCAAACTCCAGCCTACTGCTCCTGTCTGAATTAGGAAAAGAGGGAAGAAGTGCTCGCTTGGGTCTCACATTGCGCTACTTCAGGGAGATCGTGGGACTTTCGTCTGAAGCGCTTCTGTGTGTCTCACGTTAACTGGAAGCCAGGAGCCGGACTCGGGCCTCTGCCCCATCATCTGGCACCTCGGGGCAAAGCTCTCGGCTCCCGTGTGCTTCTGCCTCGCAGGACACAGAAGGCAGGAGGAGGCCTTTCTAGAAACTTGCAAAAAACAAGGAGGAACTCTCCGAGAGCTGCCAACACCGTCATCTCAGCTCTCGTGCTCCATGCGGGGCCTCGGCCGTCCCCGAGCCATCCCTGAACAGCACGCGTGACCGTCCTCATGACCATCCAGCCCAAGCCCGGAGCTAAGAGGCTGGGTCAGCTTCCCCTGAGGCAAGGCTTCTCAAAGTAGGGTTCTGTAACCCAGAACATCAGTATCACCCGGGAACTTTCTAGAAAGGCAAACGCCTTGAGCCCCACCCAGGTCTGCTGAATTAGACGCTGGGGGGTGGGGCCCAGCATCTGTGCTTCTGCTGCCTCCCCAGGAGATTCTCATGCTCCCCGAGTTGGAGAACCCCTGCCCCCAGAAACAGGTATGTATGCCAGACAGACCGGGTCCGGTGGAGTCTGCGGGTAATGGGGATCGTCTGGCAGGGGCACAGATGAATCTGAAAGGCGAACCAGGCAGGCTTCGGATGATAGCAAGAACCTTGCTTCAAAGACCATACGTGCCAGGAGCTACCTGAACAAATCCATCCTCCTCTGAGCTCCCTGGTGGTGGGAGGTCCCCGAACATCTAGTCACCAAGCGCAGACCTGGGCAGACAGCACAGGACAAGCTGGCATCCCACCGCACAGACTTCAGCCCTGTCTGTGACCGTGATGTGTTTTCAGCATTTTCCAGGAACCAAAGGAAGCAGACTGTCCCCCCGCAGCCCCCAGCCATGAGCCCATTGATGCCACCGCCGGTGTCACTCCCAGGGCCCTCCTGTGGCCGAGAAGGGTGACTTCTAACTACCTGAGGACAGCTGTCCTCCGTTTTGCTCTGTCCCTTCTGTGGAGTCTCGAGACTGGCCATCAAGGACACAGTGTGCACATAAGGGGCAGGGGCAGGGCAGACTCGGCCCTGCCCCGGATGGGGGCCCCCCCCGAGCCGTCTCTGGATATCCTGTTATGCACACAGGAGGGGTCCCGAGGTCCTGGGCCCCTCGGAGACCCCAGCCGGGCCCTGCCTCGTGTGTGTGCCCTGGGCCGGGGCGCCGTCTGAGAGCCGCACGGAGAGTCCGGCTGGCGGTTTCTGCCCAGCAGCCTCGGCGGGGAGGAGCACAGGGTACTGAAGGGCCCGGGCTGGGCTGGGAGGGACATGCCCTGGGGCCTGTGTGGAGCCCGAGGGACGCTCACCCGCCTCACTCACAGAGGGCTGCCTGGACCCGGTGTCTCTGTGAGCCCTCACGGGCCTTGGAGTGAATCCTCAAGGCGCACGCACCTTCGCCTTCCCGCTAACCGGAGGCGCTGCTCTCCACTTGGATGATTGAACGGATTCAGAAGACCCGCTGCCCGTCATGCAGCAGCCGCTCCACGGGCTGTGAATTCCATCTAACGTTCCATTCGACGTCGCGGGGGTACGCCTCCCGTACAAGTGGATGCATTTCCTAGAGCTCCAGGGAGAGACGGGGAAATGAGCATCTTGGAAGAAATTCCGATTGTAAATAATGCAGAACAATTCAGTGGTGCGCTCGGGCAGTGGCGAGCCCCTCCGCCGGTCCTGCGGCTCATGAACGGGGTAGCTGAGCTCCCCTGAGAGCAGGTGGGCAGGACGGGGGAGGGCAGCCGGCTCCAACGGTGCTGTCTACCCCTCTGGAAAGGGGCAGAGACCGCCGTCTGGGGAACGGTCTATCAGATGGTGGTCCTGGTGCCACAGTCTCAGCCGTGGTCTGGGCTCGCTCAGTGTGTTGGACGCGTCAGGCCCCGCTCACCTACAGGCCTGGCTGCCACTTAGACAGCAGCTGCTTGGCTCGGGGTCCGGGAGCAGAGACTCCGTCCTGGTGGGGTTGCATGTGGGCACAGCCCCCTCCTCTTGTCCGCTCGCCTCATGCCCTCCTAGTGGGGGCACAGGGATGGGGCAAGAGTGCGGGTGGAGGCCTGGTTTGCTCTGAGGAGACGTGGCTCATGGGCAGGACACACGGGATAATACTGGTGGCTGCCAAGAAGGGTCTTGGTCAGCGGACATTGGGGATGCTGCTGTAGCCCCTTCCCCTTTCCCCGTGGGAGCCCCTCTGTGGGCCTCACAATTCTCATAGTAGTGACAACAATCCCGGGAGGACCATGTGAAGCACTTTACGGTTCAGAAATCCTGGGTCCTGGGGCGGTGGCACCGGCCCCACAGGCCGGTCCTCCTGGGCTGCTGTCCCTGCCCGGGCGGAGCCCCTCCCCCTCCAGCCCCCGCCCACCCCGCCAGCGCAGAAAGGCCCCTTGAGGACGGCAGGGCAGGGCGCTGTCTGCACTCTGAGCCTCGTCGGAGGCGAGCGCGGTTTCCCTCAAGGACGCTTCCTAAATTAACGCAGACTGACCTCTAACGAACAGAAACGGGGGGCAGGCAGAGGAGGGAGGACTTGGGTGGGCTCCGGCACCGGGTCGCTCCTGTCCCCGCCGGGCCGGTCCGCAGTGCGCCATGGACGCGGGGACGCCGGGAAGGGGGGAAGCCTGTGCAGGGCAGGAGCTTGGCCCTCTGCGAGCCTCTAACTTGGCAGATGAAGAGGAATCTGCTCTTCAAACGCTCTGTCCGACTCTCCACCGACCCTCCCCGAGGGCTTCGACTCACCAGCGAGGCCGCAGGGAATACTGCGGGGGTCACAGGGGACCCAGAGGCACGGTGGGGACGCGTGTCCCCTGCTCTAAGGACCGGGAGGAAGGGTAGGAGAGGAGCCGGCGGAAACGAGGGCGGCCTTCTGCGGACCCCGCCTGCGCGGTGCTCGCGGCCCCTCTGCCCGGGACGCCCCTAACCACGGCCGCTCCGCTTTCTCTTGGATTCTCATGCATTCTTGCTGTTTTTCCAAATCAGTCTCTGGGTTACATTTGTATGTCTTGTTATTTTTACGTAGCGTTGTAACACGAGCCTTTTCCTGCGTTGTGAAAGGTTTCGGCTTCTGTCGGAGGCCGACCGTCTGGCCGTCAGTGCAGCTCTGAGCGCTGGACAGGACGGGGGTTTTTGGAACTTTGTCGTGTTATCAACAATGTGTGATAAGTACCCTTGCAGATCATTTTTTATGATTTCGATCTTTTCACTGGGGTGCCTTGTCCTAAGGAGAAGCCTAGAGTTGAAGAACAGGAAAATGTGGTTTTCGGTTCTTTCCCGCAGAAGCAATCTGTGCCCGTCCCCCTTAGCAGAGGAGAAGGCTGCCCTTGGGCAGTGAGGAGAACAGAAGATACTGGTTTCTAAAGCACTTCCTTCCTACTTGAAAAGGAATTTTGCCATTTATAAAAGGATCGGGATTTTTTTTTTTAAAGATTGTGATTTTCAACGATGCCTTTTCCATCAAATTCTGAAGACGGCAAGGTTAGCAACGGAAGCCATGGCTTCCTCTGCCCAGAGAATGATCTCCTTTAGAGCTAGGACGAGCTGCCCCCGGAGCCCTCCCTCCCTCCCAGAGCCCCGGGGCGGTTCTTCCCACGGCTGAACAGAAGCAGCGGGCGTGCTTCGTGCCAGGCAGAAAGGGCAGCCCGGAACTCCGAGCATGGGCAGCAAAGGAGGAGCCAGGTGGCCCGACCAGAGCCCGAAGGAGAAACGCATCTGTGCAGGGACACGAGAAGAGGGGCCGTCAGCCTGCCTGCCTCCGCCTTGCCCGCGGAGTGTCTACGGCCTGTCGGCAGCCTGGGGTTCGTGGCGGAGCCTTTCCTCCGCGTCCTGTGTCTGCCATCTGCCACCCTGCAAACGGCCCCATGCCCCGCCTGTGTCTGTGTCCCACGAGCTGACGAGGGACCAGGACCTCCCGTCCCCGCGCCAGTGCTGCTGCATGTGAACTTGGAATGGCGAGTACGCCCAGACACGTTGCTTTTGCTTCTCGATCTGCCGTGTCTCTTCAGGATTTAACTTCAGGAAGAGAAGAGAATCTTCTTCTTGTCACCAGGCATAATGCCATGAGGCAGCCCCCTAAACTGTCCCAGCCTCATTTGTCCAGGGACGGGACAGAGCCGCACGTAAGCCCAGTCCCTCCCTGCCCCGTGTCTCCACGAGGGGTGTTGCCTGCCATCTACCCACGAAGCAGTCTGAGCTGGGGGTGACCCAGCAGAGAGCAAGTCCGCTAGGCCGTGCATCTGGATATGTTCTGGTCAAACTTGTCCTTCAAAAGCTGGAGAAGCTGGTGGTCCACCTGTGCTGCAGATCCTGGGGCTGCTCCTGCTTCTGCCCCGCCACTACGGGCTTTGGGACGCCTTCCGGCTCTTTGCAGAGACAGGGCGACCAGTGGCCGGAAGCCTGGTTAATGCCTTCTCTGGGAACGGATTAGGTACGTGAGCCCCCGCCGTTGCTGCCATCCCGGCTGCTGGAGAAAAGCTGTAAGCTGGCAGTGTCCCGGCAGGGGACTGTGTAGAGATGTGCTGGGGGCGACTTTGCATGTCCCGACCTGCTCTCCTCCCCCACCTCGGACCCCAGGCTCCTGGAGAACATGGATCTCACCTTGGGCACCTGTGCCCTGAGCGCTGAGCACGGTGTGGGCTCTGCAGGCCGTCACCAGAGGACGCCGGGGCTCCGTCTCTGCCTGATGCCCAGAGAATTATCATCAGGGTAAATTCCCTAATATCAGTTGAATATGTGGCACAATACAGAATAGATCTAGTTAAAATTCTGATTTCTAAATTATTGAATTATAGCTTTTCTTCCCCTGAAAATAAGAAACTGTGTAGAGTACTTTGAGAGCATTTTCACAGATTACTTTTTTCCATTGCTTGAGTTCCGGGTTTGAACCTCCTACAAAAGTCTCTGTAGATTAGGGAAAGATGGGAGTTCAGGTGTCGACAGGCCCAGCGATGCCTCATCCCTGTCCTGCTGTCCCCCTGCCCCCAGGGCCTATGCGGGCTTCTGGGAGGTGGCTTATTGTGGCCCCGAGCTGCCCGGAGAGTCCAGCCTGACTGCAGGGCTGGAGCAGCCCAGGTGGTGGTTCTGTGAACCGTCCTGGGGCCACTGCTGGGGGAGGCTCAGCCCTGCCCTTGGCAACAGCCTGAGACACACACAGTAAGGAGCTCGGCAGACAGACCGACGGCATGACCCGGTGCCTGCCTCCCGGAGCAGGAGTGAGCAGATGGAGGGGCTGGACCCGCAGCCCGACAGGGAGACCGAGCCAGCGGCTCATTTGGGAAATCCCAGAGCTCCTGGGGGCTGCCTGGAGGCCGGCACGTGGTCACCTGGCCCTGTGGACAGCCGGGACGGTGCTCCGCTGGGTGAACCTCGCCGCTCGTGGGCACACCCTGCCCTCTAGCTCACGTCCCCATCCTGGAAGTCGCTGTGGCGTGGGCTGAGTGGCCTGACATGGACGTGCTGGGGTGCATCAGCAGGGCTGAGAGTGGAGGATGGTGGGACGACCCCGTGGACGCCCGCGGGACCCCTCTAGAGCCGGGGCCCGGCTTTACACACGTCCTATGCCATGTGCTCGGAAATGCTGAGCCGGAGGCGAGGCTTCGGGGGCCATTTTAAAGCTCTCTCGTGTCACTCCTCAGCACAATGGGCACCTCGCGTGTCGACTCCCCTCTAAGACACGGCTTGGAGGCGGGTTTCAGATTTGACATTTTGGAAAATGCAAGTTGGGAGACTTTTTTGTTTTTTGGCCCAGCTTTGGCTCCAGGTCCCAGAAGGATCTGGAACAGTTCATCCCACCCCCGCCCCCACCGGGGCAAAGAGGGACAGACACCAGACTTCTGGCTGAGTCCACATTCAGTGTCACCCTCCCTTCCCCCGGGTCTGTCCCAGAGCCTCTGGCGGGCGGCTCCTCTGCGCGGGTGAGGAACGGCGCTTGCTGCCGTGCTGCCTTCCGTGGGGGCAGCTCCTGCCCCGTGTACGATCTCCTTCCCACAGGGACCGCCCTCAGCACCCCAAAGTGGACGGACGGTCTCCCTCGCTGGCTCGCCGTGGCTGCTCACTGGGCGCCCAAAGCCAGGCTACCTGGGAAACAGAAGGGCTCTGAGTGAGGAAATGAGTGAAAAATAGAAAAGTTTGTGAGCAGATGGGGCGCAGTGAGCTCTGCCTCAGTTTCCCACAGAGAAGGCCTCTGGGTCACCGTCCTCTTGCTTGGCCCCCACGCCGTGTGTCCGGGGCTGCTGTGTGAGGAGGAGCACGGCACAGGGAGGAAGTGCTTCACCCCAGAGGACAGGCAGCTCCTGCAGAGACTCACAGATGACACGAGGTCCCAAGTGCCCTGAAGGAGATACGCAGGGGACGGTGGAGCAGAGAAGGGACGAGGCCACACCCCACTGGGCTCGTCAGTGCTCGCAAGGGGGAGCCTCCCACTGGCCCGCGAAGGGCCAGCGGGGCACTCGGGTGGGGGAACGTGAGTCAGGCCTGGCACACGGGGGAGCCTCACACTGTCGTCTCTTCAGCCAGTCCGCGAAGCCCGCCGAGAAGCCCCTGCAATGAGACCCCGTCCCTCAGTGCTGAAGGCGACTGCAGTGATGGACGGGACCCAGGCCACCAGGGTGGCCAGGTTCTTCCCGAGCCTGAGTGCAGACTCAGCGCGCAGGAGTCACCAGGCCTCAGGCAGGGCCGTGGGCATGGGTGTCAGACCCCAAGTGTGCCGGTGGGCAGGGAGCCCAGGGAGGACAGAAAAGCAAGCTGCCCATTGGGACTGCAGCAGCCCCCATGGCAGGGCCAGTGAGGGTGAAACTGGGGAAGGTCCCCGCACGTGCACACGGGGTCGGGATGGCAAGCTGGGCACGAGCAGACCCTTGGGCCTCCGCCTGCGTGAGAGGGGGCAGGGAGGGAGGAACCGGACCCGGAGGCCCCGTGGTCAGCTGATTGCAGCTTGAGGCGCAGGGGAGCAAGGAGGAGAGGCGTCTGGGAGGGGAGTGGGCCACCAGCCGGAGAGCAGGGGCCGGCGCGGCCTCGGGGGCAACCCTGGTGCACGCCCAGGACCAGCTCGGGAACCCGGAGGAGACCCAAGGGCCGGGCGCGTGTCGGAGCCTTACTTGGCATTTCCGCTTTCGTCCCAAACAGCCCGGGGCCGCACCTGCAGCCCGGGGTCCCCTTCTGTGCACGAGAAGCTTCCCTCACGTCCTGTAACTGGAGACGCAGCTCGGGGCGGCCCCAGCGACAGGACTTCAGGCGCCGGCGCCATCTCCGTCCTGCTGCTCCTGGTGCCTTTGCTTGCAGCCTGGTGTCGGTCTGGCCGCGTGGTCGTTCTTCCGCTGGGGGCGGGCGCACGGAGCACGACACAGCCCAAGAAGCCAGGACGCCGGGAGGGTCCTTCCCCGTGAGCGCAGCGGGGGCTCCCGGCCTCCCGTGCCCCGGAGAGCGGCCGCGGCGACACGCAGCCCCTCGCGGGCCAACTGCGGCTTCAAGCTCAGCAAGTCTGATTGCCGGTCAGATACATGAGGTCAGACGCCTCATTTTGGGGTGGGTCTTCCCGATTTCGAACACTGAAGAGTTTCTGTGGCCCTCGGGCATTTCCCAGAAGCAAAGCAGGCGAGCGCATCGGGTGGACAGGCTCCTGCCCGCCAAGGCCCCTCTGTTCCCACAGGCAGCGCGGCCGCTGCGCTCACCACTGGCAGGAGCTGAGCCTGGGTCGCCCCGTCCCTCAACCCCCCCACCCCGGAGCTGCTGGGGAGAGAATTGTCACCAGGCTCCACAACACAGAGCACCTGGCCTGCTGGCGGCCTTCCCGTCACGTGGCCATGGAAGGACCAGGAATAGTAAAGCCCACACAGTTCTCAGCCCCGCAGTGAGAAATCAAGGGTCCTTTTAGGAGAAACAGAATTACTCCCAGCGGCAGGTCTCCACGCGAAGGCTGACCTCCCTCGAGTCTGAGCCACGGCCTGGGGTGGGGACGGGGGCCCTCCTCGGTGAGCCCCGGGCCCGGCCTCCGCCCCGACCCTTCTGCTGGCCGTGCACCGGGCAGCCGGCTCCCTCTGGTCTCTCCAGGTCCAGCTTTCGGATGGCCAAGCCCCTGAACCTCGAGGAAAAGGATGTCCCCCTTCCATCACCTCGGTGCTTCTGGGGCCCCAGAGACACCTGGTCCGTGGTCCTTCACTCCACACCTTTGAAGGCACTGAGGGTCGGAGGGTTTACGCTCTTCTCAGTCGAGAAACCGGAGACCCGCAGTTACGGAGCGACTCCCACCAGGGCCCCAGCCCTCTGGTCCCACAGCAGCATTCATATCCCGAGCAAAATGTCTGAGAACCTTGCATTTATAGGACTAAGATTTATCTTTCTATTCAGAGGGAGGAGAGGTAGGCAGCTTGGGTGGAAAACCGATACAAAAACATTCTTGTCAACTTAGAATTATTAAATGTGGAGACAGACTGGAGAGCCACATGACAACACTGAGCACGGTAAGCCGGCACCACATAGACGACCAATGACAGTGCCCAGCTGGGGTCCGCGGGCACCGGCATCCCCTCTCCAGGCCCCCTGCAAGGTTTCCACACCATGTGAACGAGGCGTGCTGCGTTTCTTACAAAAAGAAAGAAGTTCTACACCTCGGCTGTTACCCTGATGCAGGGAACGCAGCAGGTCTACCTGGCTGCATCCGAAGATTTCTCCAGAAGCCTGTCCCCTTCCCACGGGCAAAGTGCCGGGGGCCACAAGGAAGTCTCAGTACTTGTTAGCACAGCGTGGGGCACCCCTGGGGAGGGTTAGAGGCTTTCCACCGAAACGTCTCGTCTCTGACTGCCGGTGAGCCCACTGCTTATTAACACAAGTGCGTGGGCGCACGGAGGACGACCCCATGGCAGGTGTGGCCTGGAAGACGGTCCTTCTCCTTGTTGCCCAAAGACCTGAGCAGCTTGCCAGCAAAGCAGAGAGGGGAGGACCTACCGCCAGGAGGTTAGAGACGGAGCTGGTTCCCACGCACGCACACACACGGAGACCTCACGGCCAAGAAGACGCCTGGGGGTATCTCCCCTAAACAAAGCAGTGGGCCGGCACCATGCAGCCCGCCGCCCCCTCGCCCCCAGCCACACCTGCCGCGGCCCTTCTGACTGGGAACCCTGAAAGGCCACAGCCAACATCGCAACCGCCCTGAGCACCCTCCTGCCTCCGAGGCCACCAGCCTGCTCGCAAAGACAAACGGGCTGGAGAGAGATGGGACAGCCATGCCATGTTCAGAGAGGCCAGCACAGATCCTGACGG
The DNA here is from genome assembly GCA_003697995.1 of Taxidea taxus jeffersonii. Lineage (NCBI taxonomy): Eukaryota > Metazoa > Chordata > Mammalia > Carnivora > Mustelidae > Taxidea > Taxidea taxus. The sequence continues at coordinate 10,795 of ML112296.1, forward strand.
GAGGAGCATGGCGGATGTCCCGAATTTGTCCTCAAAGCACCTTTCCCCTGAGCTGTCACTCCCCCTCATTTGAAACAAACAGGGCGACTGCGTGGCTTTTCCCGACTCTGGGAGAATCGCCTGCTCGACACGAGTGGAGCCCACCTCAAGGAAGCCTCGCCTGTCTTGTCACCTGGGTTTGGGGTGACAGCGGACAGTCCCTGCAAGCTCGGAGACCTGCAGCCAGGAGGGCGGTGCCCAGTGAGAAAGTGCAACCGGCGCAATGGTGCCCGGGCCGTGCCTGCACGCTGCTGACTCCTTGCGGGGTGGCGAGCCTGTTAAGGCAGTCTGTGGAGTGCTTCTGTGGGACCAGGGTTTCCCAGGGACACTGGAAAGTAAATAAGGAATGAGCATAGCTCGTCCCGCTGGGATGTTCCCCAAACACGGGGTGGGAAGCCCCAGAGGCACATGGATTTGCTTGTATGGTCGCACTGCCACCAAAACATGTGGGGGCACAGCAGCTCGTAGCTAATCATCGCCACAGAAAGTAAAACCAGGGCTACGTGGTGAAGAAAACATTTTTAATCCTCTCTATAATGGCCAGATTTTAAGGCTCATCATCTGCAGCCTGATGCCCATTAAACTGTGGAGTGGCTTTGAAAATCCATGCGGAGGAAGAGCTTATATGTTTTGCTTACAACAGCTTATTAGGAAATGCATATTTAAGAGGCTTCACCATTTCTATCAAAGGCACATTTTGCCGGGAGCGCATGCAGGTGTGTAAGTGCGTCAAATGTTGTCTCTTACGCACATGAGCTAGTGTCCAAACGGATGCCCTCCAGCCCAAAAACCTGCACACATCTCAGTCTTCAGCCATACCAGGACCTAAACCACTACACAGCGGACTGCTTTCCTACCGCCACATCAACACGAACTTCCGTGTCCTAGAGCACCGGACGGAGGATCGCCTGGCACATGTTTGGAGAAGGCAGTCTTCAGCTTCTTGTTTTGTGGGTTTTCTTGTGTACTTGCCCCCAGCACAAACACGTGAGTCGCTTGCCTCTCGGTTCTTCCCGCTCGTCTGAACCACGCAGGTGCGGGGCATGTGCTGGTGGAGGCCCGGCGGCGGGGACGGCGCTGCCTGGCCTGAGGGACTGTCGGGGTGCCCGGCGCTGCTGCAGCACGAAGGGTCACCACGGCATCCGTGCCTGCGGTCGGACCAAGCGGAGCGCTCCCTCACCAACGACGCCATCCCGACGGCTGCCTCCAAAGCATTCGGTCTCTTCGTCTGGGTGGTCTTCGTGGCTAGTGCTCAGTGAGGCCCAGGGCCCTTTGGGGCAGGAGCGTTGATGTCAACGTGTAAATGTTCAGCAAGACGAAGCTGTTGACCGCGTAGCCCCCAGCAGTGTGTGCTTGTGCGGGTCTTACCCAGGGCTCGCGCCTCCAGCTAACGGGGACAGGAGGCGCGGGCTGCTGTGCGGGCCGGGCTCCCGGGACAGATGCTTTTCTGGTGGCTGTTCATTGCGACCCTCACTGGGCCGGACAGGCAGGTGCCCGCTTAGCGGACAGGAAGTCTGGTCTGATGCTGACTGGCGGGTTGAGCCGTGCACGTCGCTTAATCTCTCTGGCCTCGGTTCCTTCACTTTCTGGCTGAAAATGTGGACTCC
>ML112297.1:8992-22515 GCA_003697995.1 Taxidea taxus jeffersonii
CCCCCCCGAGCGGCTTCTCGGCCTCCCCCTGCAGGGCGGCGAGGCTGCTGGTCGAGCACCATGGCTGTTGCGTCTCCGCCGGCTGAGTAGCTCAGGATTCGAGCGGGCGGACCAGGAGCCTGGTGCCCAGAAAGGCGAGGCCTGCTCCTTCCCTGGGTGGCACATCGGGGGCGGGGGGCTGTCACAAGCTCAGAAATACAGCCAAAACCAGTCCTTATTTGGGGCGAGTGAACTGAAGATAACCGTAGGATTTAGGCTCTGGAGAACGAATTGAAATTACCTAAAAGTAAACCGCGGTAGGAGGGGAAGAGCTTTGAAAATGGGGCCACTGCCACGTCCCGCCTCTCGGCTCTGGAAGGAGCCAGGAGGTGGCACGGGCGTTTGTTTCCTGTTCCCTCCTCCTTCCCGAGGTCTCCAGGAGGAGAAGTCGTGTTTCACAGGAGGAAGTTAAGAGAAAATCATAAAAATAACACATGTCGCCTGACCGCGATTTCTTCTCTGACGCATCGTGCAGCAACTCCCAGGCTGTTGCTTGTGCTTCTGTCTCTCCAAACGTACGTGCAGGTCCCCGTCATGGTTGGTTCCTTGCAGGCACAGCGGGGCCGGACTCCGAGTCACCTGTCATGGGGCAGCATCTCCAATCACAGCCCGTGAATATAAAAATCCGAGTGTGTAAACTGAGAGGACAATGTAACTTTCATACCCTTCAAGAATTCCGCAGAACAGGATTGCCTTCAGCTCCTGAAGCCTCAGAGCCTCGGCCACGGGCCTGGTCTGCCTTCCGCTCAGTTGCGTCCCCCACATTTCCAGCGGCGCCCTCCGCGTCAGGTTTCTTTCCTCTTGCTGCTCTCTGGGAACAAGCGTGTCTTTGTACTAAAGAAAACGATGCGTAGGAATTATGGAGAAAGGAGATGGAGTTTGTTTCATACAGCTACCGAGCCTCTGTAGGATACGGCAACCCTGACTTGCCGACACTTAGAGAGATGGGTTAGATCCTAAGAATGTGCTGATTTGCTGTGGGGGCGGCCGGAATTGTTACCAATGTGGGCCCCAAATCTCGTTCGCCAACCGGTGCCTCTCCCGAAGGACCAGCCTGACACCCATCGCGGAGGCCCCAGGGACGCCGACTCGCTGTCAGCGAGCAGGTACCAGGTGCCCATCGCACAGCTCGTTTCGTCAGCACGTTCATAAACCACAGCGATTCTTCCTCGTTTTCTTTTTTAATCACAGAAACAAGAGGGGGATGTGGCCATGGCGTGGGGCTAAGCTAACCCAGGCCGAGGGCTGGGGGAGGGGGTGGCGCGGAGCCCACGCGGTAGGACCCGTATTTGAAGTATCCATGAAGCAATCGCACAGCGCAGCAGAGACGCACGTCCCGATTATTCCCTGAGCATTAAACAGAGTACATTTTGGGTGAAACATAGGGGCTTTGTGTGATTTTTAACATGACGGTGTTTTAGCAAGTTTTCCTAAATCTTTTTTCGTGATTGGACATAATGCTCATTCATTCAGTGTTTCTACCGGGTCCGAGGCTGGGAGGCAGGCAAATGCCGGGGTGCCGGGGTGCTGGGGTCCCTAACCGCTGCTGCGAATGGCCCCCAGGTGGGCTCCTGACCCAGGCCTGCCCTTCGCGGGTGCCGGGTCACTGCACACTCTTCTCTCCGTCTCTCAAGCCTCAGAGGTGCATGCGGGAACCTCTGTTGGCTGGAGGTTGTTCCTAAACTCTTCCTGTGCATCCCGCTGCCTCGCCGTGGATCGTAGGTTGTCCGTGAGGGAGGACGAGCAGAAGAGCCGAATTTGGTCCAAACATGTGCTTCTGGTACTGAAGGCCCCGTGGAGGCGAAGGGCTCACTGCATGAGCCCGAGGCCTTCCGTGGCACTGCCCGGGCATCTCTGGGAAAAACACAATTTAAAAGCAATTGCTGCGAACATCTGTTTAAGGGTTGTTATCGACTGGAGTTCATGAACCCTGAGAGCCTGGCACTATGACCGGTGTCATTGTCTCGCATCTGCTTGGGCTGCAAACAAATAAAGCCGATGAAAAACAAAAGTCACTGGTAAAATGTAGAGTGAAAAAGTAATATTTTAAAATTACCTTTCCCACATACAGTGGTTTGTTTCAGAGTCACTAAGGAAGTGGTTAGTTTGTAGCAAGGGCCTCCTGTGGCCTCCCGGGCTGGCGACCTCCGCGCCCTGGGTGCCGCACTGCCAGCCAGTCTGCACGCGGGACCCAAGTCCCTCGGGTGCGGTCAGCGGGGTCGGACGTGCGTTGGCTTGCTTTCCGTGCTGTTGCAACTAAACTTCAAGTTCTAGCCATTTTTTCCTTTTCTTTTCTTTTTTGTCCCTTTTCTTTATCTTCTTTGCAGAAGACCATCCAATGAGCTGTCACAATACTCGAGTAATGCAGGACGCGGAGAAGGACGACAACAACAACGAGGAGTATGACAATTACGACGAGCTGGTGGCCAAGTCCTTGCTGAACCTCGGCAAGATCGCCGAGGACGCGGCCTACCGGGCCAGGACGGAGTCGGAGATGAACAGCAGCACCTCCACCAGCCTGGAGGATGGCAGCGGCCGGGCCGAGGCCCTGGGCCGGAAGAGCGAGCTGAGCCTGGACGTGGACAGTGACGTGGTGAGGGAGACCGTGGACTCGCTGAAGCTGCTGGCCCAGGGCCACGGGGCGGTGCTCTCGGACAGCCTCGGCGACAGAGCGTACGCGGACTCCCTGTCGCAGCAGGACGGCAGGGGCATGAGCTACGTGATGCTGGGCAAGCCCGTCAACAACGGGCTCGTGGACAAGGCGGTGGAGGAGAGCGACGAGGAGGTCTGCCTGAGCAGCCTGGAGTGCCTCAGGAACCAGTGCTTCGACCTGGCGCGGAAGCTGAGCGAGACGACCCCGCAGGACCGGGGCCAGCCGCAGAGCGTGAGCGCCCGCCAGCACGTCCGGCAAGAGGACGACTTCGCGGGCAGGACGCCGGACAGGAACTACTCCGACATGATGAACCTGATGCGGCTCGAGGAGCAGCTGAGCCCCCGGTCTAGAACTTTCTCCAGCTGTGCAAAGGAGGACGGGTATCACGAACGCGACGACGACACCACCTCTGTGAACTCAGACAGGTCCGAGGAGGTGTTTGACATGGCCAAGGGGAACCTGACCCTCCTGGAGAAAGCCATCGCTTTGGAGACAGAGAGAGCGAAGGCCATGAGGGACAAGATGGCGATGGAGGCCGGAAGGCGGGACAATGTGCGCTCGTACGAGGAGCAGTCGCCGAGGCAGCTTCCCGGGGAGGAGAGGAAGCCTAAGTCCAGTGACAGCCATGTCAAAAAGCCATACTATGGTAAAGGTAATATTTCTACCTAACGTAAGTTGCCTCATGAACGTAGGAGCTAGGGTGAAAGGTGCCGGTGGTGGTCCCCGGGGACGTGGGCATCACACTCGGTCATGTCACGCATGCAAGGCTCTTAGGGCTGCTTACAGAATGATAGCTGGTGTTTCCGGAGAGCCCATACAGTACGTGTCTGGGAAACGCACAGAGCAGCTCGCTGTGCTATGACCAGAGCAGAGGAGTCACCTGTTACTTCAGCAGGAGACGCTTGCCTCGGAGGGACGCGGCTAGCGCACGAGCACGTCACGTGATAGGAAACAGTAGCACGAGCCCGTGTTCTCACACCCGAGCCACAGTCCGTGTGGAGTGTCAGGGCTCACCCAGCCGCTAGCCAGTCAGGGATGAAACACGTATTTTGTATCTTGGGTTGGGTCGGTGGCATCATGATTTATAAAATTATCACCAAATGAAACATAGAAAACATCCCTCCCCATAGAAGGGGAGAAAACATAGAAAACATCCCTGATAGAGACGGAGCAGTAACGGGAGGACCGACAGCATAGGACAAGGGCCACGACGCACGTCAGTTACGTTGACAGAGTAAGTAGCGCGAGCCGTTCGCTACGCAAGGCGCGGCGGGTCCGAGCTGAGGTCAGTAGTGATTTCTTTAGCCTCTTCCTTCCCCCTCGCTGATTCCATTCCATTGTGGAAACAGTCATGGCATGTACTTTATGTTAAAACACTCAAAACCGTCCAAAATGAGACTTTGAGCGGGTTCCCCTTATGAAGCGGAGGGGCCCATATGTGCACCTCTCTATAGTTCACCACACACGACATGCACGTGTGCAGTCGGTACGTCTCCGAAGCCACGAACTTGCGCGGAATGCGTGGCCGGCCCCCTGTTGGCAGTTAAGAGCCGTGTCCACGCGTGATGCAAGCTGGTGGCGATATCAACCGTGGAGAACCTGGAGACTGAGGGTGTCCCGGTCATCAGAATTAAGTCAGAAACAGTTTCAAAAATGAAACTGGTCACTCCTTCCATCCCTCCCTATTAGTACCAAAAAAAGATCTTCTGTTTTCTATTGCTTTCTATTCCTTCTCAAGACTGAGCTTCCTCACTGCGGATCTGAAGATGAGGTTCAGGACTTTGGTTTAAAAATCAGTTTCCATAGAAACCTCCAGCAATCAGAGAAGCTGTTTCTTGTGTTGTGACCTGGGTGTGTAGTCTCCTCTCAATGTGTACGCGTTGGTCCTACGGCATCGCGGTACCCGGAGCCCAGCGGCAGACGGACCTCGGCCAGAGGCCCGCAGGGGGTTGGACTGGGCGGGGGCTTGAGCACTGACCGCCGTTTTGGGAGGTGAAGGGACCCTCCCGGGAGGGGCTGCATATGAGGAAGGGGTCGATTCTTAAAGGCAACAGGGTCTAGCCCACCCGTCCCGCTTGCCTTGGGTGCAGGAAAGACTGTGAAACAGCTCGGATGTTCGGAACTGCGGTGTAAGGGGTCAGAACTCTGCAGCTGGGTAGTTGAGGGTCGTGCAGGAATTGCAGCTTTTTAGGGAGAAATAGTGTCCTCTCCCGCGGGCAGCAGAGCCGGCAGCGAGGAAGGCGGCTCGCCGGGCGTCACAGACCCTGTGCCACCCTTGGCTTCCTCGCCTTCTGTGGCTGCTCACACCCCGCAGCTTACTGTGGATTCTCACTCATTTTGCCTTGTTACTGTTATTCTGTTTTATTTTGTTTCTTGCAAGGAATGGAACTGAAAACGCTTGCTTCCCTTCAGTACGTGGGCGGGGGACGGAATGAGCAGCAAAACCTGAGATGTGTTTTTCCCTGAAACGGGGGACGGGCTGGGGATTGGACCTTCCGAATGAGTCAGAAGCATCCAATCCTGACTCTACCCGTTTCTGTAGATTTCTTCCTCTGGGCAAGCTCCTCCATTTCGTGTGGCGTCCCAGCTCATTCCCAGGTCTCTTCTCAGCATATCTATAGGTATGTCCAGAGCCAATGAAATCAAACCAAGCACGGACACCAGAGTGGGGCAAGGAGATTAATGCCCTCCTTACTTAAAAAAAAAATACATACATATATATATACATACACACATAATGTGACATTTTACCAACAAGGCCAATGGACAATACCTACAACCGCAAAGCGTTATCAATAACCCTCATTTCGAGCTGCGTTGTTGTTTCATTGTACAGATTCTCAACGATACACCATCTGTGCAGAAGGGTTAAATTATAAGTGAGTAACCTTTCCAAAATCTTGAGCTAAAGCAAAAGAAGTTCCTCGTGTAACTCCTCTTTCTTCTCGAGCACCACTTGAAAGGGAGGAAGGGGAGCAAGCTAAATCCAGCGCACGACTTTTTTTTCTAGGCGTTCTTGCGGGGGTTTTCAGTTGAGTTGCTGGTCTCTTTGCTTGCTTGGTTGTTTTGTGTTTGCTTGAATGTTTGCCTCCAAGGTGAATTGGGATTTCCAGAAATCAGCATGCGGGGGAGGGGATGGCGGCGGCCAGCGGCATCGAGAGGAGATTATACCCTTGTGTCCTCCAAAACTGAAATTATTGGAGCCACTTGTCTCTATACAGATCTGCACTGAGCTTCAGAGCACTTCGGAAGTCCGTGCTATAATGTAACTTGTTAGGAAGCTGTAAGTGTACTAATGCGAAAGAGCCACGTCTTGATGAATAGTAGTTATAATTCAGGTTTTTTGTTTTGTTTTGCTTTTTACCTTTTAAACGCTATTTACAATTGGCTTGTGATCTTCAATAACAAATATTTTCCTGTGAAACTGTTACTGTGCACTTACTATTTTATATTTACATTAATTAATTACTAATATTCTAATGAAACGACCCAAAAGGCAATAACATGCTAGGCTTTTTGATCGCGTGTGTAAGAGAAACTCCGGTAAGACATTTAGAAAGAGCGGCCATGACGACAGAATCCCAGGCTGCCTTTGGGGGCTCCCACAGCTGGATCCAGGCCTGCCCCTCAAGCATGGTCCTAATTCACAGACTCAGGACCTAAAAAGTAGATTACCTAGAATAAAACACTAGCTAAAAAAAAGAAAGGAAGGTGAGGTTTTTTGTTTTTTATTTTTTAAGATTTTATTTATTTATTTGACAGACAGAGATCACAAGTAGGCAGAGAGGCAGGCAGAGAGAGAGGGAAGCAGGCTCCCCGCTGAGCAGAGAGCCCGATGCGGGGCTCTATCCCAGGACCCTGGATCATGACCTGAGCCAAAGGCAGAGGCTTTAACCCACTGAGCCACCCAGGCACCCCGAGGTTTTTTTTATATAAACATAAAATTGCTTCTGTAGTCCTGTGAGCCCTTTGTCGATTCCAAGTCCACATGCATGACTTAAGGAGAAAGTCCATGAAAACTGGAGCCAAACATACTCTTCCTTGGGGTCACAACTGGCTGGTTAAGGAGACATCGATAGGGAAGTGTTACCTGCTGAGCCGATGTTAAGCGACCCTCCCTCCACCAAACCAGCCTGGACACTACTTACTAACGATCTGTGCACCTGGTTTTCAAAAACTAACTCAAAAACAGTGTGTTGCCCACTTTTGTTACTACCCAGTCTGAGCTTTACCGTAGAAACATCTTCTGGAGCTACTTTCTGCACAGTGATGAACTGCGGTCCATTCTGGATATAGAAATAATTTTACCAGCGATAGCTTGCACTTGGGCATTTGGCATTCCACCGCTGACCAAAAGTCTGCTCCGTCCCTTCCTCAACCGGTGCTGCAGAGAGCCAGCGGGGCTGTCTGAAACCCTCCCCCCTGAATTTGGCATATGCATGCACAGCATTGCAAGATCCTTCCTCTGGTTCCCAGGACAGATGAAGAAATCAAAACAAATGGTTGCTCCGGCAGCTTCTGAATTTATTTTTTTATTATTATTATTTTTTTTTTGCCCATCTCCCCTGTTGAGTGAGATTTCCACCGTTCTGGTCATTTGCTTACAGTGCCTTCTAAGAGTTCAGCTTATTTTCAGAAAAATCTCGGAATCTGTGTGTACTATGGAGCAGTGTTGCGAGGTGATGACCTCCAGCAGTGGTAAAACTCTGCATCCGAGAGTGTCGATGCTGGGAGCTCCCGATGAGACAGACTCGCACAGCAGACCGTTGCCACGGCCTTGTGCCCCTGGCTGAATTTCACGGAGTGATTATGGAGGATCCCGAGTGGTTTTGCTCTCTGAGAAGGTCACTGTCTCATCATTATTTACGTTGACTCTTTTTGAGCAACACAGCTTGTCATGTAACACACGGGAAAACAATTATTCGGGAGCTAAGGTAGGGATAGCTTTTTTTTCTTCCCCACCAGCAAAGGAAGTAAAGTATTTTGTGATTCATGATTACACTGTTTAAGGTAAAAAAAATCACCCAAAACCAAAGAAGGACCTAAGCAGGTCAATGTCACAGCCTGTCCCCTGACCCCTGTTTTTCTTCTTTATTTATCAAGGTCTCTTCGAGTTGTTAATGAATCGCCTTTGTCTTGGACGGGTAAAAGATTCATTCTCTTGACACCTGTTGTCGCTTTTAGATCCCTCGAGAGCAGAAAAGAAAGAGAGCAAGTGTCCCACCCCGGGGTGTGATGGAACCGGCCACGTAACCGGGCTTTACCCACATCACCGCAGTCTGTCCGGATGCCCGCACAAAGATAGGGTCCCTCCGGAAAGTAAGTCCGTGTTCCGCCAACGCCCGTGGGGCCGCGCACACCCACGGCTCTGTGTGTGTCAGCCACGTCATTCCATGTCAGTGCAGCCCGACCTCGGTCCTCGTCTCCCCGGCCCTTCGCGTCCACACCTGCCCGCGGGGCTGTCCGCGCCCCTCCCGCCCACGGCCCCGCACACACTCAGCGCTGCTGCCCGCGGCGCCGCTCCCTAGTAGATGGGCTGGGCTCCATCCCGCTTCCCTTTCTGACTTGCTGGGCACTCGGGCAAGTCACTGGTCCCCCGGTCTCTCACAAATCACACAAGAGGACTCAGATCATCTCTAGCCCACACCCCTCCCTGCAGAGCCGAGCTCCCGCGAATCCCTGGGAGAAAGGTCCTCTCGCCCGAGGGCCTGGCTCCGTGTGGAAGGGCCCGTGTTGATGGGCGTATTTTACTGCATTTCACTTGTAAAGTCTGTTTCGGGTCACGGCTGTCCCCGCATTTCCACACGAGCGAACCTCAGTGTAAATCAGCGGGTGTAGATCAGACGCCTTCTCTGTTAGGTTCTGAGAACGTACAATTTCCGGTGAACGCAGCCACGTTTATTTTGGAACTGGAAGGACGTCCACGTCTCTTGTCTATCTTCTCCTCGGCACCCGGAGTTTGCCATTTGAACACAACCGTATTGGTTGCTCAGGGGAAGGGCACATTTTCGGAAACAACCAGATGAGTGTCAGGTCCTGATCCTGAGCCTGAGGTGTGTCAAGGATGTTCACAGCATGTCCTGTGACCGGAGACACGGTTTCTGGACGGCAGCACGGAGTAGCTTGGCTGGGACGCAGCAGGATGACCAGGGGTCGTTGAGAGGATTCCTGGGGTCGGCCCGTCAAAACGGCTGCCCCGGAGTTCTTGAGGCACAGATCTGTCAGAACAAAGACGTCCCTAGCTGCAGTCGAGGCTTCGAAACAGGCTTAGCTGAGCATTTTCAGATGAAATATTTTTAGAAGCGCTCGCGCCTGCAGGTTTCGGCCGCTGAGAGCGCGGAGCCCGCGGTCCCGGGACCTGCCCCGTGAGCGCGCCGCGGAGCGCGTCCGAGCGCTGGCCGGGCCCGTGTGTTACATGAGCAAGGAGCGGGCATGGCGTGAACGCAGCAGCTTCCGTCCGGGCGGCCTCCCGCACTCCCCACCTGCCCCGCCGGGTGCCACCGGCCCCGGTCCCCCCACGAGGAAAGCGGGGAGCAGATGGCCTCCCCCTCTCTTCCCGGGGTCAGCTTAGTGCCTGGCAAACCGAAGACGCGCCCCTGTGAGCAGGCACCGACTTGCCCGAGCAGAGAGCGGAGCCGAGATGGCACCGCCCACCTGCGCGAGGCCCCAGCCCGTGTGCCTGCCCGGGCCTGGCTTCGCTGCTCCCGCCGCCCGCGCGGGCCGGGACTCTGGGTGGGCCTCGGGCCCTCCGTGCGCGCTGCAGCATGAGGGCCACCGCTGACCTCTTAGGCAGACCTGCCTGATGCCATTTTTCTGGATGGGCCTCCCAAGTAGAAAATCATTTCCTTTCCCTGGCTGGGGAATTCTCCCGACTCCTTATTTTCATAGGAAAAATCTAAGTAGTGGAAACAGGGGCTGTGCTCCCACAGACGGGGGGCAGACCGCACCCGGGCCCACCAGGTGAGCCCTTCCACACCGACCTTGAGACCGCCCTCCAGAGCATCTACAGAAAGCCGTTTCTAAATACTTACACGTAGTTCTTTACAGGACCGTAAGAATTTAAAAAGAGAAAAAATTAGAATCCTCGGGGCGGAGGGCGGGTATCTTTTGTTTTAGGCTTCAGATTTTTTTCCGTTTTTTCTGGGCCAGCCTCCATCAGCCATTCTCTCCACCCAGCTGAAGGCAACCCAGCAGTCGGTTTGCAAATCCCGCCCTAGAAACCCAGACGACGCACCAGTGCACAGGACGGGGTTCTGGCCCCCTGAGAGCTCCCAGTGCAGCCCAGAGGGGGCCATGCACTCAGGACAGAAGGGGACCACGGTGGGAGGGGCTCCCCAGTGGGTGACTCCCACCTGAGCCATCAGGCTTCCCAAGGGACCCGCAGGCTTCCCTGGGGTCCCACTGAGCTGGGGTCCGGAGGGAGAGAGGAGGAGTCAGTGGCTTGTCCGGAGGCTGCCGTGGTCAGCCACACGGGATGCCAGCGTGTCGGAGGCAGTGGCCAGGGATGGAAAGTCTGGGATGAGTTCAAGACATGTTCCAGACACAGGCAGGCGTGAAGGAGGAGAGGAGAGAGGGAAGGGGGCGCGGAGAATTCCCGCCTGGTGGCCGTGAGGACGCCAACTCCACTAACAGATGTAGTGACGGAGAAGTGGGGCCCCGCCAACAGAAGGGATGGCCTGGACTGTCCCGGGCTGGCGGGCATTGTGTGCGGCGCTCCCGCAGGTGGGGGGCAGCGGGGGGTCCGGGGTCCACAGAGGTCGGCTGCCCAGCGGCTCCCGGTGTCTGCTTTCTCAGCCGGGTTGCAGGAACCGAGGATGGCCTTGCTTGGAGGGGAGGCATGAAGCAAGCATGAGCAAAAGCCTAAAACGGGAGTTTGGGACAGGAGCGTATAGAACACGAAGCCGAGAAGAGGGAGCAGAGGCTGTTCTAGAAAGTTTCGGCCCACGCCGGGAGGCATGAGGAAGAAGTCCGGGGGGCTGGCATCAGGGGTCACTGAGCGCTCTGGAGGGGGGCCCGGGAACCACCGCTGCGGCAGAGGGAGGTCTGAGGACCGCGGGGGTCTGAGGGACAGGGGCAGAGCAGCCGCTGGACGGCAGAGCCGGGCTCAGTCATGGCCCCGCTGACGCCGCCCCGGGAAGGTGTCCACATCTCCGCTCAGTGGGATAGACAGCGTCTGCTTGGGGTCCACGCCACGGCCGGGCGCAGAAGGTTCTGCTCTCTCCAGGGAAGACTTTATTTCGAAAAGTGTGGCGTAAATGGAAAGGAAAGACATGCTGATTTGAGAGGGTTGCTGTGTCATGGGAAGGGTTTATGTGATATCGTAACAGGAAGTTAGGGAAATCGTGCAGAATCCAGAATGACGTAGGTGAATCCGACCCCGGAAGGCAGAGTGAAGGCCAGGAGTGAGCACAGGATGAAACTTTGCATGGGAGATGGGGGGGCGAGTGGGCAGGGCCCGGGGCCAGGTCCCCCAGGAAGGAGGCCTCCCCACACCCCCTCCAGCAGCCCCCGACACACAGCGAGCTAGAGGCTGGCTCGCCCTTGTTCCCTCAGTGCTCACCGAGCATTGACAGGACAACACAGGAGCCACAAGACTAAAGATGGATCCAGAATGTTGCCAGTCTGTAAGGACCGGGACAGGATGGAGGACAGCCCCTGATAGGGACAGCATGCAGACTTCGGAGAAGACAGAGACTGCTCTAGAAAAGGAGGAGAATCATACAGAACACATAACCACTCATGCAGACTTTGTTCTTCGTGGTCCTGCTGTGACATAAACCTCGCTGGCAGGGAAAGCTCCCCCAGGCCTTGCTGCCATGATGCAGACAGTCATATGGGGTCCAGGGCTGGGGTCCTGTCCTCGTGGCTTCCCTCTAGCACCTGTCACCCCTCCAGTTCCCCCAGAGTAGCAGCTCCTCACTGAGGACCCAATAGGAGAGGACATGCAAACTGTCCAGGCCGGTTACCACCCTGTGTAAACTCAAATACTGTCTCCTGGCAACAGGCAGCTTGCCTCTTCCCACTGCAGCACCCCACCCCCTGGTGTCCCCGTGCTGACTTCTCAGGGAACACGACATAACACTTACTATTGTAGCTTATCCCAATGGCAGGATAACAGAATATTCGATTCCCAGATGAGAAGTCGTTTTTTACTTCGTTTTGTTTAAAAATCAGGTTTGGGAGTCTCTATTCACCCATGACCACCGTGCCATCATCATACTGTGTGTTTCTAGAATATAGGCATGTTTTAAAAATTACCCATCTACATGCTGTCACATGGTAACCGATACTCGGTGCCGATGCGGGGGAGAGGTGGGGAGGCCCTCCTTCCCTGCCCCCCGGGAGCAAGTTGGCTGCCACGTTCCCGACCTCCGCAGCCCCTCCCAGTGCACCCTGCTTTGCATGCCAGTGACACTAAGGTTGAGACAACCCTCTTCTTCCTACGTGTGTTTCCTGACCATGCCCATCACAAATGTGTGCAGGACTGTCCGTTGTAAACTAACCCAGCCTTTGTTAAATTGATTGCATATTCTTGTATTCAGACTGTTTCTATGTTTTAATGCCGGGCTGTCTTCTCTGCCTCCCCCTGTCAAGTTCTTGCCATGCATGAGAATGTTCTCAAGTGCCCCACTCCGGGCTGCACGGGGCGAGGGCATGTAAATAGCAACAGGAACTCGCACAGAAGGTAAGCAAAGCGCTCCTATGCCCCAGGCCGCTGCGGGACGTTCCCCGACAGCCCCCCCAGCCTCCGGAGGGAGTGCGCCCTGCACACCTCCCGTCCCGCCCCGGGAGACAGGCCGCTGTCTGGGAGGGCATCATGCATGGGGAAGGCAAACTCTGAGACCCCTTTCCACAGAGTGGATTATTTTTCACTTGTCCCACCCACTCGTCCCGAGACCCCAAAAGACGCCCTCCACGGGAAACGCTCAGTTCGCGTCCAGGGGTGGGGAGGACCCGTGCTGTGCACCTTGTACGGGGGGGGCGGGTGTTACAAGGCACGAAGACTGGATGGTCTGGGACCTAACTAGGTCACCCCTGAAACTCTGCCGAGACCCCAGTCATCGGTGTGGACATGACCAAAATACGAGCAGAGGCCCAATGCTCGTTGGGGACCGTTTGGCATGACCGTGAGCCAGGTAAATGGGCGTGCTTGGAACCACTCTTCTGCTCTGGACAGTCCGGCTCTCTTCCCTCCTATCCTGACTGCTACTAAGCTGCTCGTAATACTCAGATCATATCAGACACTTCTTCACCCGTAGCTGGACGGGTCCGTTAGGATGAGTCTCACGGCCTCTGATTTCCGCCTCAAACGCTCGTGCAAAACTATATCCTAAATGAAAGAAACTGTTAGGAGTTTCATCTTATGTTTTGCCCCGCTGTCTGTCGGGTAAATTTGGTTACTTGTGTTAAATTCATAATGAAACAAATTGCAACCCTGCGCCCATCAGAGGCGGTGCTGGCCTTAGTCTGCAGGAGAAAGGAGTGATCCGCAGGGTGGCAAGGCTGTGCTGAGCCCTGTCCGAAAGGGTGTTTACTCTCCGCTCGCTCATCAGTCCTGGGCATCCCGTGTCCGCAAGATGTGACGCTCTCGTGGCGTACCCATCTGTACTTACGTGCAGCTCTGTGCAGGCGTGCGGAGAGTAGACACCATGGCTTCAGGAAGAATAAAGGCCAACGCTAGGGAGCCCGCACGCTGTCTGTCCCATAGATATTTAGTTCCAAATCAACACTTCCGAGCGGTCCTAGAGAGCTCTCTGCTTTCGTTCCGTTCCATTCCCCAGCCTGGGGAGCACGTGGGCGGGCAGGGGCAGAGAAGCCCCAGCGCCTGGGT
>ML112298.1:8992-22518 GCA_003697995.1 Taxidea taxus jeffersonii
CCCCCCCGAGCGGCTTCTCGGCCTCCCCCTGCAGGGCGGCGAGGCTGCTGGTCGAGCACCATGGCTGTTGCGTCTCCGCCGGCTGAGTAGCTCAGGATTCGAGCGGGCGGACCAGGAGCCTGGTGCCCAGAAAGGCGAGGCCTGCTCCTTCCCTGGGTGGCACATCGGGGGCGGGGGGCTGTCACAAGCTCAGAAATACAGCCAAAACCAGTCCTTATTTGGGGCGAGTGAACTGAAGATAACCGTAGGATTTAGGCTCTGGAGAACGAATTGAAATTACCTAAAAGTAAACCGCGGTAGGAGGGGAAGAGCTTTGAAAATGGGGCCACTGCCACGTCCCGCCTCTCGGCTCTGGAAGGAGCCAGGAGGTGGCACGGGCGTTTGTTTCCTGTTCCCTCCTCCTTCCCGAGGTCTCCAGGAGGAGAAGTCGTGTTTCACAGGAGGAAGTTAAGAGAAAATCATAAAAATAACACATGTCGCCTGACCGCGATTTCTTCTCTGACGCATCGTGCAGCAACTCCCAGGCTGTTGCTTGTGCTTCTGTCTCTCCAAACGTACGTGCAGGTCCCCGTCATGGTTGGTTCCTTGCAGGCACAGCGGGGCCGGACTCCGAGTCACCTGTCATGGGGCAGCATCTCCAATCATAGCCCGTGAATATAAAAATCCGAGTGTGTAAACTGAGAGGACAATGTAACTTTCATACCCTTCAAGAATTCCGCAGAACAGGATTGCCTTCAGCTCCTGAAGCCTCAGAGCCTCGGCCACGGGCCTGGTCTGCCTTCCGCTCAGTTGCGTCCCCCACATTTCCAGCGGCGCCCTCCGCGTCAGGTTTCTTTCCTCTTGCTGCTCTCTGGGAACAAGCGTGTCTTTGTACTAAAGAAAACGATGCGTAGGAATTATGGAGAAAGGAGATGGAGTTTGTTTCATACAGCTACCGAGCCTCTGTAGGATACGGCAACCCTGACTTGCCGACACTTAGAGAGATGGGTTAGATCCTAAGAATGTGCTGATTTGCTGTGGGGGCGGCCGGAATTGTTACCAATGTGGGCCCCAAATCTCGTTCGCCAACCGGTGCCTCTCCCGAAGGACCAGCCTGACACCCATCGCGGAGGCCCCAGGGACGCCGACTCGCTGTCAGCGAGCAGGTACCAGGTGCCCATCGCACAGCTCGTTTCGTCAGCACGTTCATAAACCACAGCGATTCTTCCTCGTTTTCTTTTTTAATCACAGAAACAAGAGGGGGATGTGGCCATGGCATGGGGCTAAGCTAACCCAGGCCGAGGGCTGGGGGAGGGGGTGGCGCGGAGCCCACGCGGTAGGACCCGTATTTGGAGTATCCATGAAGCAATCGCACAGCGCAGCAGAGACGCACGTCCCGATTATTCCCTGAGCATTAAACAGAGTACATTTTGGGTGAAACATAGGGGCTTTGTGTGATTTTTAACATGACGGTGTTTTAGCAAGTTTTCCTAAATCTTTTTTCGTGATTGGACATAATGCTCATTCATTCAGTGTTTCTACCGGGTCCGAGGCTGGGAGGCAGGCAAATGCCGGGGTGCCGGGGTGCCGGGGTCCCTAACCGCTGCTGCGAATGGCCCCCAGGTGGGCTCCTGACCCAGGCCTGCCCTTCGCGGGTGCCGGGTCACTGCACACTCTTCTCTCCGTCTCTCAAGCCTCAGAGGTGCATGCGGGAACCTCTGTTGGCTGGAGGTTGTTCCTAAACTCTTCCTGTGCATCCCGCTGCCTCGCCGTGGATCGTAGGTTGTCCGTGAGGGAGGACGAGCAGAAGAGCCGAATTTGGTCCAAACATGTGCTTCTGGTACTGAAGGCCCCGTGGAGGCGAAGGGCTCACTGCATGAGCCCGAGGCCTTCCGTGGCACTGCCCGGGCATCTCTGGGAAAAACACAATTTAAAAGCAATTGCTGCGAACATCTGTTTAAGGGTTGTTATCGACTGGAGTTCATGAACCCTGAGAGCCTGGCACTATGACCGGTGTCATTGTCTCGCATCTGCTTGGGCTGCAAACAAATAAAGCCGATGAAAAACAAAAGTCACTGGTAAAATGTAGAGTGAAAAAGTAATATTTTAAAATTACCTTTCCCACATACAGTGGTTTGTTTCAGAGTCACTAAGGAAGTGGTTAGTTTGTAGCAAGGGCCTCCTGTGGCCTCCCGGGCTGGCGACCTCCGCGCCCTGGGTGCCGCACTGCCAGCCAGTCTGCACGCGGGACCCAAGTCCCTCGGGTGCGGTCAGCGGGGTCGGACGTGCGTTGGCTTGCTTTCCGTGCTGTTGCAACTAAACTTCAAGTTCTAGCCATTTTTTCCTTTTCTTTTCTTTTTTGTCCCTTTTCTTTATCTTCTTTGCAGAAGACCATCCAATGAGCTGTCACAATACTCGAGTAATGCAGGACGCGGAGAAGGACGACAACAACAACGAGGAGTATGACAATTACGACGAGCTGGTGGCCAAGTCCTTGCTGAACCTCGGCAAGATCGCCGAGGACGCGGCCTACCGGGCCAGGACGGAGTCGGAGATGAACAGCAGCACCTCCACCAGCCTGGAGGATGGCAGCGGCCGGGCCGAGGCCCTGGGCCGGAAGAGCGAGCTGAGCCTGGACGTGGACAGTGACGTGGTGAGGGAGACCGTGGACTCGCTGAAGCTGCTGGCCCAGGGCCACGGGGCGGTGCTCTCGGACAGCCTCGGCGACAGAGCGTACGCGGACTCCCTGTCGCAGCAGGACGGCAGGGGCATGAGCTACGTGATGCTGGGCAAGCCCGTCAACAACGGGCTCGTGGACAAGGCGGTGGAGGAGAGCGACGAGGAGGTCTGCCTGAGCAGCCTGGAGTGCCTCAGGAACCAGTGCTTCGACCTGGCGCGGAAGCTGAGCGAGACGACCCCGCAGGACCGGGGCCAGCCGCAGAGCGTGAGCGCCCGCCAGCACGTCCGGCAAGAGGACGACTTCGCGGGCAGGACGCCGGACAGGAACTACTCCGACATGATGAACCTGATGCGGCTCGAGGAGCAGCTGAGCCCCCGGTCTAGAACTTTCTCCAGCTGTGCAAAGGAGGACGGGTATCACGAACGCGACGACGACACCACCTCTGTGAACTCAGACAGGTCCGAGGAGGTGTTTGACATGGCCAAGGGGAACCTGACCCTCCTGGAGAAAGCCATCGCTTTGGAGACAGAGAGAGCGAAGGCCATGAGGGACAAGATGGCGATGGAGGCCGGAAGGCGGGACAATGTGCGCTCGTACGAGGAGCAGTCGCCGAGGCAGCTTCCCGGGGAGGAGAGGAAGCCTAAGTCCAGTGACAGCCATGTCAAAAAGCCATACTATGGTAAAGGTAATATTTCTACCTAACGTAAGTTGCCTCATGAACGTAGGAGCTAGGGTGAAAGGTGCCGGTGGTGGTCCCCGGGGACGTGGGCATCACACTCGGTCATGTCACGCATGCAAGGCTCTTAGGGCTGCTTACAGAATGATAGCTGGTGTTTCCGGAGAGCCCATACAGTACGTGTCTGGGAAACGCACAGAGCAGCTCGCTGTGCTATGACCAGAGCAGAGGAGTCACCTGTTACTTCAGCAGGAGACGCTTGCCTCGGAGGGACGCGGCTAGCGCACGAGCACGTCACGTGATAGGAAACAGTAGCACGAGCCCGTGTTCTCACACCCGAGCCACAGTCCGTGTGGAGTGTCAGGGCTCACCCAGCCGCTAGCCAGTCAGGGATGAAACACGTATTTTGTATCTTGGGTTGGGTCGGTGGCATCATGATTTATAAAATTATCACCAAATGAAACATAGAAAACATCCCTCCCCATAGAAGGGGAGAAAACATAGAAAACATCCCTGATAGAGACGGAGCAGTAACGGGAGGACCGACAGCATAGGACAAGGGCCACGACGCACGTCAGTTACGTTGACAGAGTAAGTAGCGCGAGCCGTTCGCTACGCAAGGCGCGGCGGGTCCGAGCTGAGGTCAGTAGTGATTTCTTTAGCCTCTTCCTTCCCCCTCGCTGATTCCATTCCATTGTGGAAACAGTCATGGCATGTACTTTATGTTAAAACACTCAAAACCGTCCAAAATGAGACTTTGAGCGGGTTCCCCTTATGAAGCGGAGGGGCCCATATGTGCACCTCTCTATAGTTCACCACACACGACATGCACGTGTGCAGTCGGTACGTCTCCGAAGCCACGAACTTGCGCGGAATGCGTGGCCGGCCCCCTGTTGGCAGTTAAGAGCCGTGTCCACGCGTGATGCAAGCTGGTGGCGATATCAACCGTGGAGAACCTGGAGACTGAGGGTGTCCCAGTCATCAGAATTAAGTCAGAAACAGTTTCAAAAATGAAACTGGTCACTCCTTCCATCCCTCCCTATTAGTACCAAAAAAAGATCTTCTGTTTTCTATTGCTTTCTATTCCTTCTCAAGACTGAGCTTCCTCACTGCGGATCTGAAGATGAGGTTCAGGACTTTGGTTTAAAAATCAGTTTCCATAGAAACCTCCAGCAATCAGAGAAGCTGTTTCTTGTGTTGTGACCTGGGTGTGTAGTCTCCTCTCAATGTGTACGCGTTGGTCCTACGGCATCGCGGTACCCGGAGCCCAGCGGCAGACGGACCTCGGCCAGAGGCCCGCAGGGGGTTGGACTGGGCGGGGGCTTGAGCACTGACCGCCGTTTTGGGAGGTGAAGGGACCCTCCCGGGAGGGGCTGCATATGAGGAAGGGGTCGATTCTTAAAGGCAACAGGGTCTAGCCCACCCGTCCCGCTTGCCTTGGGTGCAGGAAAGACTGTGAAACAGCTCGGATGTTCGGAACTGCGGTGTAAGGGGTCAGAACTCTGCAGCTGGGTAGTTGAGGGTCGTGCAGGAATTGCAGCTTTTTAGGGAGAAATAGTGTCCTCTCCCACGGGCAGCAGAGCCGGCAGCGAGGAAGGCGGCTCGCCGGGCGTCACAGACCCTGTGCCACCCTTGGCTTCCTCGCCTTCTGTGGCTGCTCACACCCCGCAGCTTACTGTGGATTCTCACTCATTTTGCCTTGTTACTGTTATTCTGTTTTATTTTGTTTCTTGCAAGGAATGGAACTGAAAACGCTTGCTTCCCTTCAGTACGTGGGCGGGGGACGGAATGAGCAGCAAAACCTGAGATGTGTTTTTCCCTGAAACGGGGGACGGGCTGGGGATTGGACCTTCCGAATGAGTCAGAAGCATCCAATCCTGACTCTACCCGTTTCTGTAGATTTCTTCCTCTGGGCAAGCTCCTCCATTTCGTGTGGCGTCCCAGCTCATTCCCAGGTCTCTTCTCAGCGTATCTATAGGTATGTCCAGAGCCAATGAAATCAAACCAAGCACGGACACCAGAGTGGGGCAAGGAGATTAATGCCCTCCTTACTTAAAAAAAAAATACATACATATATATATATATACATACACACATAATGTGACATTTTACCAACAAGGCCAATGGACAATACCTACAACCGCAAAGCGTTATCAATAACCCTCATTTCGAGCTGCGTTGTTGTTTCATTGTACAGATTCTCAACGATACACCATCTGTGCAGAAGGGTTAAATTATAAGTGAGTAACCTTTCCAAAATCTTGAGCTAAAGCAAAAGAAGTTCCTCGTGTAACTCCTCTTTCTTCTCGAGCACCACTTGAAAGGGAGGAAGGGGAGCAAGCTAAATCCAGCGCACGACTTTTTTTTCTAGGCGTTCTTGCGGGGGTTTTCAGTTGAGTTGCTGGTCTCTTTGCTTGCTTGGTTGTTTTGTGTTTGCTTGAATGTTTGCCTCCAAGGTGAATTGGGATTTCCAGAAATCAGCATGCGGGGGAGGGGATGGCGGCGGCCAGCGGCATCGAGAGGAGATTATACCCTTGTGTCCTCCAAAACTGAAATTATTGGAGCCACTTGTCTCTATACAGATCTGCACTGAGCTTCAGAGCACTTCGGAAGTCCGTGCTATAATGTAACTTGTTAGGAAGCTGTAAGTGTACTAATGCGAAAGAGCCACGTCTTGATGAATAGTAGTTATAATTCAGGTTTTTTGTTTTGTTTTGCTTTTTACCTTTTAAACGCTATTTACAATTGGCTTGTGATCTTCATTAACAAATATTTTCCTGTGA
Source organism: Taxidea taxus jeffersonii (assembly GCA_003697995.1). NCBI lineage: Eukaryota > Metazoa > Chordata > Mammalia > Carnivora > Mustelidae > Taxidea > Taxidea taxus. The sequence goes on from ML112298.1 coordinate 15,111, forward strand.
AACTGTTACTGTGCACTTACTATTTTATATTTACATTAATTAAGTCATACTAATATTCTAATGAAACGACCCAAAAGGCAATAACATGCTAGGCTTTTTGATCGCGTGTGTAAGAGAAACTCCGGTAAGACATTTAGAAAGAGCGGCCATGACGACAGAATCCCAGGCTGCCTTTGGGGGCTCCCACAGCTGGATCCAGGCCTGCCCCTCAAGCATGGTCCTAATTCACAGACTCAGGACCTAAAAAGTAGATTACCTAGAATAAAACACTAGCTAAAAAAAAGAAAGGAAGGTGAGGTTTTTTGTTTTTTATTTTTTAAGATTTTATTTATTTATTTGACAGACAGAGATCACAAGTAGGCAGAGAGGCAGGCAGAGAGAGAGGGAAGCAGGCTCCCCGCTGAGCAGAGAGCCCGATGCGGGGCTCGATCCCAGGACCCTGGATCATGACCTGAGCCAAAGGCAGAGGCTTTAACCCACTGAGCCACCCAGGCACCCCGAGGTTTTTTTTATATAAACATAAAATTGCTTCTGTAGTCCTGTGAGCCCTTTGTCGATTCCAAGTCCACATGCATGACTTAAGGAGAAAGTCCATGAAAACTGGAGCCAAACATACTCTTCCTTGGGGTCACAACTGGCTGGTTAAGGAGACATCGATAGGGAAGTGTTACCCGCTGAGCCGATGTTAAGCGACCCTCCCTCCACCAAACCAGCCTGGACACTACTTACTAACGATCTGTGCACCTGGTTTTCAAAAACTAACTCAAAAACAGTGTGTTGCCCACTTTTGTTACTACCCAGTCTGAGCTTTACCGTAGAAACATCTTCTGGAGCTACTTTCTGCACAGTGATGAACTGCGGTCCATTCTGGATATAGAAATAATTTTACCAGCGATAGCTTGCACTTGGGCATTTGGCATTCCACCGCTGACCAAAAGTCTGCTCCGTCCCTTCCTCAACCGGTGCTGCAGAGAGCCAGCGGGGCTGTCTGAAACCCTCCCCCCTGAATTTGGCATATGCATGCACAGCATTGCAAGATCCTTCCTCTGGTTCCCAGGACAGATGAAGAAATCAAAACAAATGGTTGCTCCGGCAGCTTCTGAATTTATTTTTTTATTATTATTATTTTTTTTTTGCCCATCTCCCCTGTTGAGTGAGATTTCCACCGTTCTGGTCATTTGCTTACAGTGCCTTCTAAGAGTTCAGCTTATTTTCAGAAAAATCTCGGAATCTGTGTGTACTATGGAGCAGTGTTGCGAGGTGATGACCTCCAGCAGTGGTAAAACTCTGCATCCGAGAGTGTCGATGCTGGGAGCTCCCGATGAGACAGACTCGCACAGCAGACCGTTGCCACGGCCTTGTGCCCCTGGCTGAATTTCACGGAGTGATTATGGAGGATCCCGAGTGGTTTTGCTCTCTGAGAAGGTCACTGTCTCATCATTATTTACGTTGACTCTTTTTGAGCAACACAGCTTGTCATGTAACACACGGGAAAACAATTATTCGGGAGCTAAGGTAGGGATAGCTTTTTTTTCTTCCCCACCAGCAAAGGAAGTAAAGTATTTTGTGATTCATGATTACACTGTTTAAGGTAAAAAAAATCACCCAAAACCAAAGAAGGACCTAAGCAGGTCAATGTCACAGCCTGTCCCCTGACCCCTGTTTTTCTTCTTTATTTATCAAGGTCTCTTCGAGTTGTTAATGAATCGCCTTTGTCTTGGACGGGTAAAAGATTCATTCTCTTGACACCTGTTGTCGCTTTTAGATCCCTCGAGAGCAGAAAAGAAAGAGAGCAAGTGTCCCACCCCGGGGTGTGATGGAACCGGCCACGTAACCGGGCTTTACCCACATCACCGCAGTCTGTCCGGATGCCCGCACAAAGATAGGGTCCCTCCGGAAAGTAAGTCCGTGTTCCGCCAACGCCCGTGGGGCCGCGCACACCCACGGCTCTGTGTGTGTCAGCCACGTCATTCCATGTCAGTGCAGCCCGACCTCGGTCCTCGTCTCCCCGGCCCTTCGCGTCCACACCTGCCCGCGGGGCTGTCCGCGCCCCTCCCGCCCACGGCCCCGCACACACTCAGCGCTGCTGCCCGCGGCGCCGCTCCCTAGTAGATGGGCTGGGCTCCATCCCGCTTCCCTTTCTGACTTGCTGGGCACTCGGGCAAGTCACTGGTCCCCCGGTCTCTCACAAATCACACAAGAGGACTCAGATCATCTCTAGCCCACACCCCTCCCTGCAGAGCCGAGCTCCCGCGAATCCCTGGGAGAAAGGTCCTCTCGCCCGAGGGCCTGGCTCCGTGTGGAAGGGCCCGTGTTGATGGGCGTATTTTACTGCATTTCACTTGTAAAGTCTGTTTCGGGTCACGGCTGTCCCCGCATTTCCACACGAGCGAACCTCAGTGTAAATCAGCGGGTGTAGATCAGACGCCTTCTCTGTTAGGTTCTGAGAACGTACAATTTCCGGTGAACGCAGCCACGTTTATTTTGGAACTGGAAGGACGTCCACGTCTCTTGTCTATCTTCTCCTCGGCACCCGGAGTTTGCCATTTGAACACAACCGTATTGGTTGCTCAGGGGAAAGGCACATTTTCGGAAACAACCAGATGAGTGTCAGGTCCTGATCCTGAGCCTGAGGTGTGTCAAGGATGTTCACAGCATGTCCTGTGACCGGAGACACGGTTTCTGGACGGCAGCACGGAGTAGCTTGGCTGGGACGCAGCAGGATGACCAGGGGTCGTTGAGAGGATTCCTGGGGTCGGCCCGTCAAAACGGCTGCCCCGGAGTTCTTGAGGCACAGATCTGTCAGAACAAAGACGTCCCTAGCTGCAGTCGAGGCTTCGAAACAGGCTTAGCTGAGCATTTTCAGATGAAATATTTTTAGAAGCGCTCGCGCCTGCAGGTTTCGGCCGCTGAGAGCGCGGAGCCCGCGGTCCCGGGACCTGCCCCGTGAGCGCGCCGCGGAGCGCGTCCGAGCGCTGGCCGGGCCCGTGTGTTACATGAGCAAGGAGCGGGCATGGCGTGAACGCAGCAGCTTCCGTCCGGGCGGCCTCCCGCACTCCCCACCTGCCCCGCCGGGTGCCACCGGCCCCGGTCCCCCCACGAGGAAAGCGGGGAGCAGATGGCCTCCCCCTCTCTTCCCGGGGTCAGCTTAGTGCCTGGCAAACCGAAGACGCGCCCCTGTGAGCAGGCACCGACTTGCCCGAGCAGAGAGCGGAGCCGAGATGGCACCGCCCACCTGCGCGAGGCCCCAGCCCGTGTGCCTGCCCGGGCCTGGCTTCGCTGCTCCCGCCGCCCGCGCGGGCCGGGACTCTGGGTGGGCCTCGGGCCCTCCGTGCGCGCTGCAGCATGAGGGCCACCGCTGACCTCTTAGGCAGACCTGCCTGATGCCATTTTTCTGGATGGGCCTCCCAAGTAGAAAATCATTTCCTTTCCCTGGCTGGGGAATTCTCCCGACTCCTTATTTTCATAGGAAAAATCTAAGTAGTGGAAACAGGGGCTGTGCTCCCACAGACGGGGGGCAGACCGCACCCGGGCCCACCAGGTGAGCCCTTCCACACCGACCTTGAGACCGCCCTCCAGAGCATCTACAGAAAGCCGTTTCTAAATACTTACACGTAGTTCTTTACAGGACCGTAAGAATTTAAAAAGAGAAAAAATTAGAATCCTCGGGGCGGAGGGCGGGTATCTTTTGTTTTAGGCTTCAGATTTTTTTCCGTTTTTTCTGGGCCAGCCTCCATCAGCCATTCTCTCCACCCAGCTGAAGGCAACCCAGCAGTCGGTTTGCAAATCCCGCCCTAGAAACCCAGACGACGCACCACTGCACAGGACGGGGTTCTGGCCCCCTGAGAGCTCCCAGTGCAGCCCAGAGGGGGCCATGCACTCAGGACAGAAGGGGACCACGGTGGGAGGGGCTCCCCAGTGGGTGACTCCCACCTGAGCCATCAGGCTTCCCAAGGGACCCGCAGGCTTCCCTGGGGTCCCACTGAGCTGGGGTCCGGAGGGAGAGAGGAGGAGTCAGTGGCTTGTCCGGAGGCTGCCGTGGTCAGCCACACGGGATGCCAGCGTGTCGGAGGCAGTGGCCAGGGATGGAAAGTCTGGGATGAGTTCAAGACATGTTCCAGACACAGGCAGGCGTGAAGGAGGAGAGGAGAGAGGGAAGGGGGCGCGGAGAATTCCCGCCTGGTGGCCGTGAGGACGCCAACTCCACTAACAGATGTAGTGACGGAGAAGTGGGGCCCCGCCAACAGAAGGGATGGCCTGGACTGTCCCGGGCTGGCGGGCATTGTGTGCGGCGCTCCCGCAGGTGGGGGGCAGCGGGGGGTCCGGGGTCCACAGAGGTCGGCTGCCCAGCGGCTCCCGGGGTCTGCTTTCTCAGCCGGGTTGCAGGAACCGAGGATGGCCTTGCTTGGAGGGGAGGCATGAAGCAAGCATGAGCAAAAGCCTAAAACGGGAGTTTGGGACAGGAGCGTATAGAACACGAAGCCGAGAAGAGGGAGCAGAGGCTGTTCTAGAAAGTTTCGGCCCACGCCGGGAGGCATGAGGAAGAAGTCCGGGGGGCTGGCATCAGGGGTCACTGAGCGCTCTGGAGGGGGGCCCGGGAACCACCGCTGCGGCAGAGGGAGGTCTGAGGACCGCGGGGGTCTGAGGGACAGGGGCAGAGCAGCCGCTGGACGGCAGAGCCGGGCTCAGTCATGGCCCCGCTGACGCCGCCCCGGGAAGGTGTCCACATCTCCGCTCAGTGGGATAGACAGCGTCTGCTTGGGGTCCACGCCACGGCCGGGCGCAGAAGGTTCTGCTCTCTCCAGGGAAGACTTTATTTCGAAAAGTGTGGCGTAAATGGAAAGGAAAGACATGCTGATTTGAGAGGGTTGCTGTGTCATGGGAAGGGTTTATGTGATATCGTAACAGGAAGTTAGGGAAATCGTGCAGAATCCAGAATGACGTAGGTGAATCCGACCCCGGAAGGCAGAGTGAAGGCCAGGAGTGAGCACAGGATGAAACTTTGCATGGGAGATGGGGGGGCGAGTGGGCAGGGCCCGGGGCCAGGTCCCCCAGGAAGGAGGCCTCCCCACACCCCCTCCAGCAGCCCCCGACACACAGCGAGCTAGAGGCTGGCTCGCCCTTGTTCCCTCAGTGCTCACCGAGCATTGACAGGACAACACAGGAGCCACAAGACTAAAGATGGATCCAGAATGTTGCCAGTCTGTAAGGACCGGGACAGGATGGAGGACAGCCCCTGATAGGGACAGCATGCAGACTTCGGAGAAGACAGAGACTGCTCTAGAAAAGGAGGAGAATCATACAGAACACATAACCACTCATGCAGACTTTGTTCTTCGTGGTCCTGCTGTGACGTAAACCTCGCTGGCAGGGAAAGCTCCCCCAGGCCTTGCTGCCATGATGCAGACAGTCATATGGGGTCCAGGGCTGGGGTCCTGTCCTCGTGGCTTCCCTCTAGCACCTGTCACCCCTCCAGTTCCCCCAGAGTAGCAGCTCCTCACTGAGGACCCAATAGGAGAGGACATGCAAACTGTCCAGGCCGGTTACCACCCTGTGTAAACTCAAATACTGTCTCCTGGCAACAGGCAGCTTGCCTCTTCCCACTGCAGCACCCCACCCCCTGGTGTCCCCGTGCTGACTTCTCAGGGAACACGACATAACACTTACTATTGTAGCTTATCCCAATGGCAGGATAACAGAATATTCGATTCCCAGATGAGAAGTCGTTTTTTACTTCGTTTTGTTTAAAAATCAGGTTTGGGAGTCTCTATTCACCCATGACCACCGTGCCATCATCATACTGTGTGTTTCTAGAATATAGGCATGTTTTAAAAATTACCCATCTACATGCTGTCACATGGTAACCGATACTCGGTGCCGATGCGGGGGAGAGGTGGGGAGGCCCTCCTTCCCTGCCCCCCGGGAGCAAGTTGGCTGCCACGTTCCCGACCTCCGCAGCCCCTCCCAGTGCACCCTGCTTTGCATGCCAGTGACACTAAGGTTGAGACAACCCTCTTCTTCCTACGTGTGTTTCCTGACCATGCCCATCACAAATGTGTGCAGGACTGTCCGTTGTAAACTAACCCAGCCTTTGTTAAATTGATTGCATATTCTTGTATTCAGACTGTTTCTATGTTTTAATGCCGGGCTGTCTTCTCTGCCTCCCCCTGTCAAGTTCTTGCCATGCATGAGAATGTTCTCAAGTGCCCCACTCCGGGCTGCACGGGGCGAGGGCATGTAAATAGCAACAGGAACTCGCACAGAAGGTAAGCAAAGCGCTCCTATGCCCCAGGCCGCTGCGGGACGTTCCCCGACAGCCCCCCCAGCCTCCGGAGGGAGTGCGCCCTGCACACCTCCCGTCCCGCCCCGGGAGACAGGCCGCTGTCTGGGAGGGCATCATGCATGGGGAAGGCAAACTCTGAGACCCCTTTCCACAGAGTGGATTATTTTTCACTTGTCCCACCCACTCGTCCCGAGACCCCAAAAGACGCCCTCCACGGGAAACGCTCAGTTCGCGTCCAGGGGTGGGGAGGACCCGTGCTGTGCACCTTGTACGGGGGGGGCGGGTGTTACAAGGCACGAAGACTGGATGGTCTGGGACCTAACTAGGTCACCCCTGAAACTCTGCCGAGACCCCAGTCATCGGTGTGGACATGACCAAAATACGAGCAGAGGCCCAATGCTCGTTGGGGACCGTTTGGCATGACCGTGAGCCAGGTAAATGGGCGTGCTTGGAACCACTCTTCTGCTCTGGACAGTCCGGCTCTCTTCCCTCCTATCCTGACTGCTACTAAGCTGCTCGTAATACTCAGATCATATCAGACACTTCTTCACCCGTAGCTGGACGGGTCCGTTAGGATGAGTCTCACGGCCTCTGATTTCCGCCTCAAACGCTCGTGCAAAACTATATCCTAAATGAAAGAAACTGTTAGGAGTTTCATCTTATGTTTTGCCCCGCTGTCGGGTAAATTTGGTTACTTGTGTTAAATTCATAATGAAACAAATTGCAACCCTGCGCCCATCAGAGGCGGTGCTGGCCTTAGTCTGCAGGAGAAAGGAGTGATCCGCAGGGTGGCAAGGCTGTGCTGAGCCCTGTCCGAAAGGGTGTTTACTCTCCGCTCGCTCATCAGTCCTGGGCATCCCGTGTCCGCAAGATGTGACGCTCTCGTGGCGTACCCATCTGTACTTACGTGCAGCTCTGTGCAGGCGTGCGGAGAGTAGACACCATGGCTTCAGGAAGAATAAAGGCCAACGCTAGGGAGCCCGCACGCTGTCTGTCCCATAGATATTTAGTTCCAAATCAACACTTCCGAGCGGTCCTAGAGAGCTCTCTGCTTTCGTTCCGTTCCATTCCCCAGCCCGGGGAGCACGTGGGCGGGCAGGGGCAGAGAAGCCCCAGCGCCTGGGT
>RCUC01171725.1:0-20585 GCA_003697995.1 Taxidea taxus jeffersonii
CGTCGTAAAATGATTCTGCCATCTCAGATTCCAGGTTCATCACAGAGCGATTTACAGGACATAGATCAAGAGACACTGGAATCCAGGGCCAGTTGGCTTCGTGAGGAATGTGGTTTTCAGTAGTAAATAAAAATTCCTTTCTCTATGTGATGGCGCACTGGCTTCCTCGGGCGCTGTAACGGAATACCCCAGATGGGGTGGTCAAAGCATCAGAAAGGTGTTCACTCATAGTTCTGGAGGCTACAGGTCTGAAATCGAGGTGTTGGCGGGGTTAGGTCTTCTGGGGGCTCTGAGGGAGAAACTGCCTTGTGCTTCCCTCCATGCTTCTGGTGGTTGTAGCAAATCCTTGATGGGTCTTGGTCTATGGACACCTCTCTCCCATCTCTCATCCATCTTCATCTTGCCTTCTTCCTGGTGCTTCTGTGAGTCCTTCTGTGCTTCTTTTGAGGACATTCTCAATGAATTTAGAACCCCAATTGTTAACTTATTCTGCGATGACCACATGTCTAAATAAAGTTACATTAAGATGTCCTGAGTAGACATGAATTTTGGGGGGGGGGGGAGCGGATACTGTTGAACCTATGACAGATGGATTCTCTTAATTAATCATCTTAGGAAAAGATCTAGACAAGGCACAGCAAGATTTTTAGTTAGAATTCTGTCTCATTGCCTAATTGGAAATAAACCCTGATAAACCAATCTTGCAAAAAATTTATGCTCCAACTTCTTCACTATTTATAAGAATTTTCTCATGATACTGATTTTTTCCATCATGAAAGCATGGTTACGAGCTTTGAATGACGTAGTAATTACAAAAGTTTGTTGACGAGTGTAGAATATTATCCAAATTCACCATGACATTGAGCGGACTGTTACTGTTGACTTTTTCCTTCTCTGTTCTGTATCGGCCACTTCCAGAAACCACTGGACAAACTTCATATTCGGGAAAGGTTTCAGGAAAACAATTTTTCATTTATATGCAAAACTCTTAATGATTTAGTGGCCTTTTTCTAGTTTGCTCTTCTCTAATTTTCATACATCATGGATCCCATCAGAGGAAAAAAATACCTACGAAACCCAGGTCAGTCCGTTGTATCCATCAGGGTGGCTCTCCAGTGTATCTGTAGGCGTGGATGATATCTCGATGATCTCTCAGATTGACCCCTTCTCTGGAGCGGAAACCATGCTTTGGGGCCCCAGCCTTTCCCTCACCCCACCATAAATCCCAGTTCCTCTGTGTGTCCGCTGCCAGAGAGCAGTTCTTTGTGTTCCCATCTACTCAAGCATGTGGCCCGGAAGCCTGGGAGTCCCCAGGTCCTGGGAGAGCCTCCCTCTCCCAGTACCTCCCACATTTTCCTTGGCCCCCACCTCTGCCTCTCTTCACGTCACCTAGTCCCCTCCCCTCCCCTCATTTACATCAGCATCCAGCCAAGCTTTAATAAAGTTGCACCATGAGGTAGTACTTACGCATCTGTACCCCACACCCTGTCTCCTGGATGATTTGGAAAATCTATTCATCACCTCATTTCATCTCTATTTCTATAGACCAGATAAGGGATCTTTAAAAAAACAACCCACAGTTTCATTGTCATGACTGAAATATTAACCACCCTTCCTTGGTGTCAAGCATTGAATAAGTATTTAAAGTTCCCCAGCTGTCTTTTTTTTTTTTTTTTTTTTTTTTCCCCTTCATACATTTTTTTTGAGTCAGGATTTATTGTGGTCACTGGTGCCATCAGCTACCTGATGGGACTCATGGGGCTCAGGAGGAAGACAGCTTTGCCAAAGCCACAGTCTGTGCCTGTGTCCACCTCCTGCCTTCCACTTCCCCTCTGCTCTGTCTTCCTCAGACAGACTGGGATTCTTTGCGTTTATTATTCACTTAGTGTTTATTTCTGCTAAAAGCCTTTTGTAGAAACTGCCTTCTGCCAGGACACCTGTTCCTTCTTGCTCAGTCCCCTCCTCGCTGTGTGATCCCCAACCTATTGCACAGACTCAGGGTCTCTGTCCTGACTCCTCTGACCAGGCCTAGTCCCCTGGTATACACAGGCATGCACCTCACATTCCCTCATTGCCCCACTTAGTCACAGCTTACACAGATGATTTGCACACTGTTGGCTTGTTTCTGTTCCCTCTCACTAGCTCACTTTCTTCCCCTTCCAAACTGGTTTGTAATGTTAGAGCACAAGGTTTTTTAAGATTGAGGCATGTCTTCAAATCTGCAGGGCTGCTGTAGGCATGGTTGGGGACCATTGAACAGAGGATAGATTATTTTTATTAGAAATATTGTCCAGAAATAGCAAGCTTCCCGACTCTTGAAAGCCTTTGACTTTAAATCAATATTCGAAAGCTGATTTAGGGACAGTGAAATATTATCCTTCCTCCCTCTGAGAGATCCTAAAACGTGTATATTCTAGATTTTTAAGTCCTATCAAGCATTCTAAGTTATAATAGTATCCTATTTGAAGATTATCCAGAGTTTTTTATTTCCCAAATCTCAGAAATGAGGAATTAAGTCAAATGAGGCATTTTTAAACTTGAGAACCAAGTTAAAAATCAATGGGAGATTTTAGCAGGCACTAAAAATATTAAAGAGCAGCAAAAACACAAATTTTGGGGCGGGAGGGGAAATCAGTAATCTCTCCGGTAATAGCAACTCCACAAAACATCAGTAAGAAGACATCAGAATGGTCATGATAGAAACAAACTTGGGGAAAATTTTTATCTAAAGTAAACAGAAGAAATATTATTTCCAAGGATAATAGTTTATTCTTTAAGTTTTTAAAGTTTATATATAAATATCAAAAGGAAATTGAAGGGAAGCTGTGCTATATCTTGAATTATGGGTCAGTCAACATCTCTCTGTTACTACATTTGGGAAGACAAATTCTAAAAAAATCATTTGGTGACATAACCTGAAATTCAGTATATAGTAGGTCCCCAATCCATTGCTTCATTGAGCTTTTCAATTCAGTCTTTTACAGTTAAAAACTACAGGTCTGATCAAATTATGTGGTAATAAGAAATTTGCATCTAAGGAAACTTCTAGATCTAAGGCCCAGTGTGGTCTCTGGTGGCCAGACATCATGTATATCATGATGATACCTATTTGGCCATGAAATAACCCATTAAAATGAAATGATATCTTCTGTTACTTTTTGGAATGTGTCTCTTCAGGTCTTTGGCAATTCCTTCAGATAGAAACTAAATTTGAGAACTTTAGTCAGAAGCAAAAGTAAGCAACTCACAGGGGATATCAGTGGTTAAAAGACTTGGTATGTGGAACCCAGCTGTCATGGAAATGGGAATATATGTGAAAGAGAAGGACAGATGGAAGAGGGACAGCGATGAGGGATTCTGGAGAAGACCAGACTTGCCATCAAACTTTCAGTCTCTAGCACAGTGCGGTTCCAGAGTAAGCACATAGAACGTTGGGTAAATGCATGATCAAGTGATGAGCAAAGTTCAAGAGCGTGTCCTTGATGGAGGCTAATGATAAGCAATGATGGGATATTCCTAATCCCCAGCCCTTCAAATGCTACAGCCACAGTGCTTGAACGTGAACCTTTCTGAAATTCTTTTACTTAAAAAAAAATTGTTCTAAAAAAAAAAATTGTTTTAGTCATCTCTACACCCGACATGGGGCTTGAACTCATGACGCCAAGATCAAGAGTCTCATGCTCTTCCAACTGAGCCAGCCCAGGTACCCCACCTTTTTGTAAATCTTAAAATTTTAGAATCTCCCGTCCATTGTTGTACTTTCCATTATGGCGTTATTTTGTAAGAACCTGAAAGTCTTTTGTTGACTGAAAAGAAAAAACTAGACTGTTTTATTAACTCCGATGTGGAATTATATAGCCATGAATCATTTCTACTTCTAAATGAAATTAGGAGCAAGAGTCTAAAATGCATTGATCAACACTACTAACATAAGGGTGCAGCCTTCAGAGGTTATACTTAGGAAGACTTGGATAGTCTTGGATAATATTTCTTTAATATCTTCTCATTTTTTCAGATAGTGGTTTGAAATATTTTGTACAGAGCTCTCAAATGGCTTTGTAATAGATCATTGTCTAATACCGATTCTATATATTTCTATATTTTCTATTGTATCTGGAAATAAAATTGATTTTGCTTTACTGACCCTCTATCCAATGACTGCTAAACTCACCTATTAATTATAATAGCTTACCTCTGTATTCATTTAGATGTTCCATGGGCTCTGAATGGCAGTTTTATTCATTTTCTAAGCTTGCCTTGTTGCATTACCTAGAACTTTCAGTAAAATGTCAGAGAATTGGTGATAGCAGTCATCCTTGTATTATTCCTGATCTCCAGGGAAAGGTTTCAATAATTCACAATGAAATGCAAGATTTGCTAGAAGATTCTTGTAGATACCCTCTCTTGGATTAATGGAGTTCCCTTTTATTTCATGTTTGTTAAGAAATTTTTCAGTAATGAAGGCTGAATTATATAGATTTCTATATCTACATTAACAGAAATTTTTTCCTGTTTTCTCTTACTTTGTTAATGTGGTGAATTGAGTTTTTCCTCCTTTTGGTGGGAAAATGTTATTTAAAGTATAACATGTATACAGAAATGTACAGAAATAAACAAACATATAGAGTTCAGTGAATTTAGCCAAACAAAATCAGTGATAAATGAGTTATTATCAGGACACTCAACACACTCTAGGATTTCTCGTTTGGAGACGGTAACCACTGTCTAGAGTGTCTAAACATACTACTTTGCTGCAAGTAGCTATCCAGCAAGCTTTAACTGAGTAAAAAGATATTGCTGAAGATCTCCTTCATAGTATCTGGTTTGTGGAGTGAGCAGGTAGTGATATATTAGTGGACATGGACAATATTGTGGACGGGGAGAATGAGAGAGAACAATATGGAAAGAGACAATGGAAGGGTTTTGAAGACAGATTTCTTCTTCTTTGTTTTCTCTAAGGGTTGTTTGTGGTGAATTATCAGTATTATTCCATTTATTTTCCTTGTCCTAGAACATGGTTTTAAAACTGGAACTATGGGCACTTTGGTGGCTCATTCAGTTAAGTGTTGGCCTTCTCCTCAGGTCACGGTCCTAGGCAGGGCCCTAGGATCGAGCCCAGCGTTGGGCTCCCTGGTTGGAGGGGAGTCTGCTTCTCTCCTTCTGCCCCTCGCCATGCTCATGCTGTCTCTCTTGCTTTTGCTCTCTCTCTTAAATAAAATAAATAAAAGTGGAAATGTTTGGGGGTAACCTTAGAGGGATAAGTGGGAGGTCCAGTATCGAGAAATCGAGCTCCTTCACCCACTGCTACCCCTCCCCAGAGTCAGGACATTTTTACCCATTTTCACTGACTTCGATAGAATATTTTTAGCAAAACAGTATTTTCCAATAAGGAAAGAAAGAGAAACCATGGTCACATCATTTAATGAAGAAAAATATTGCTAAATTTTCTGTTTTCTATCTTAAGCACGTGTTATCCATTTGGTAATGATTCTCTTCAACTGTCACATAAGGACACCGCAGGTGTATGTTTTTCTTTGTGCAAGGCTCATTCTAACCCATTGAGGGTTTTTGCTTTTTTTTTTTCCTTTTCGTTAAGCTTTGATTTTAATCACCCCCTTGCTTATATTTTTGTTGAAGAATACCTATTTTTTTTTAATAGTTTATTTATTCATTTGACAGGGAGAGAGAGCACAAGTAGGCAGAGAGGCAGGCAGAGACAGAGAGAGGGGGAAGCAGCCTCCCTGCTGAGCAGAGAGCCCAATGTGGGGCTCGATCCCAGGACCTTGGGATCATGACCCGTGCCGAAGGCAGAGGCTTTAACCCACTGAGCCACCCAGGTGCCCCGAAGAATACCTATTTTAATAGTCTTCTCGTGACACCTGTAATATTTTTACCATTCCTAATATTGGTCATTTTTAGCTAACAAAGAGGAACTTGAAGCAGATTTTTACATCCGTGAAATTTTAGCAAAGCAATTACATCTTGATATATATATGACCTGACATAAACAAGCCAGTTTAAAGTTTCTCATTCTCCAGAAAGGAAGTAGACTTTCCTAAATTCTCGATGATGCTGTTAATATTGGTAACTCCTAAAAGCCTGATTTATTTAATCATTTAATTAGGAAAGGCAAATGTCTCAGGGAGGCATCCATGTTGGATAATAAACACTGGATAAAAAGTATTTAGTCATTGAGGAATGTTAAAGTGAGGGACATCTTCCAGAGTAATCTAGACACTTCTGAGAATTTTACTCTCCTTCAGTTTTTGTGTTGTTGTTGATTCTGTTCCAAGAACAGTTAGTTGGTATAAATGTGGAATAAGACATGCCATGTAGAATATGGCGTGTCAGTTGACTTGTAGCCTATTAGCATCCTGTTTATGTAGGTGATTTGTGAAGCAAGAGACATCTCTCTGATTATCCCTGTTCACTGGCGGGCCAGTTAATGCCTTTTGTCCATGTCTTCGAATACACTCCTCATCTACTGACTTGAAAATATTGAGCCCATACTTAGGAAGTTTGTGTGACATACATAAATCATGCATCTCACTTAGGTGCATGTACAGATTCCTTGTTCTGATCTAGCCATGAGGCAGGAGATACTTTGCAACCTGGTGCTCAGGTTGGTAATTGACATGGACCCGCTGAAGTCGAAGCCGCTCTCTCCCCTACCAGAGTAGAGGAGTAAAGGGGCATAGTATCAGGACGTGCCCTTCTGATTATTTATTTTTTTAGAAAGATACAGAGTGAGAATGAGCAGAAGGAGAGGGAGAAGCAGGATCCCCACTTGTCCCAGGACCCCGATGCGGGGCTCTCTCTCCCAAAAGGACCCCGGGATCATGACCTGAGCCCAAGGCAGGGGTTTAGCCATCTGAGCCCCCATGCTGAAAAGAATTGGCACTATTGTTTTGGATGCGTAGATTGAGCTCATCTGCTTTTCTCCAAGTCTGGTTTTTGCTTGCCAGGGACCAACAGCAGACAAAACTCTCTCTGGACGATCTCCATGGTCTTTAGTTTCAGAGGCGGGGTGGCAGGACGATGGTTCACCATGTTTTTACATTATCAGAACTCCTTCAGGGCATCAGATGCTTTAGGTATGATTAGAGTCTGTGCAGACTTTGAGGTCCTAAAACAGGCTCAGTTCAGGTTCAGGGACTGGGGTTTTCCAGCTTTCCAGGCTTTGTGACCTGAGGGTGCAGAATGGGAGAACTAAGACTTACAGCACCATACAGCAATGCAGAAGGACAGCCAGTGCATAATAGGAGACCCGCCTCAACACGCATGAACTCGGATAACCTCTCAAGGAGCCAGTTCTGAGTGTGGTGGACATGGGCTCATGAAGACATTGTCACGCCATTCCTACCAACTGGCTGTAAGAATAACTCATCAGTAAAATTGTCTGTGTACTTAAATAAAAGGGAAGAAATCAACTATAGACAGGGGCCATGGTCCTCAAACAGCACTTTGCTTTCCTAGTCTATAGTCTATTAAGTCCCATGAGGTGATACCGAGATCATTACTTAATATATAATTTTCTTTTAAGATTTTATTTATTTGACAGACGGAGATCACAAGTAGGCAGAGAGGCAGGCAGAGAGAGAGGGGGAAGGCAGGCTCCCCGCTGAGCAGAGAACCCGATGCGGGGATCCCAGGACCCTGAGATCATGACCTGAGCCGAAGGCAGAGGCTTTAACCCACTGAGCCACCCAGGTGCCCCTACTTAATATAATTTATCATAATTTCCAGCTTGTGTTGTGTTCGCTTTGGTCTAAACATTCCCCCCACCCCACCGCACCGAAATTTGAGTGTTGAAACCAAACCCCTGAGGGGAGACTATTGGGCGGTGGGGCCTCTAGGGGGCATGGTTAGGTCTTGAGGGTGGAACTTAAAGAATGACTCTCCTTTATGTGTTTCCTGAGTTCTCCTACCCTGTGCGGACAGGGTAGAGAGGTAGCAGTCTGCAGCCTGGGAAGAGAGCTATCACTGGAATCCACCCGTGCTGGCCCCCCAGCCTCCTTTCCCTCTTTTACTCTTTTGTTACAGGACTTCTCCTGATGGAAGTCTAAGCCCTACCTTCTCACCCTCATTAAGATGCTGCCCCGCTCTCTCTCTGGGAGAGAGGGGCTATTGGGGATTCAGGCAGTGGTGCCTGAGGATCATCGTGTCCCTTAGGCAGCCCCTAGATTTAAAAGTTAAAGCATTTTTCCAAATTGTCAGCTTCTGTTTTCTTGTGGGACAGTATGGTATTCACACAGTCTTTCTAGGACAAAAACTGATAAAATAGAAACGCGGGACGTTTGTTAGATATGATTGTTCTGTTACGCAGGTGTTGTCTGATGTGCCCCCATGGAATGTAGGTCTCTGATCTTCGCGTCTGGAGGGATCTGCTGCCTGGGCACGAGCTGGTGGCAGAGCCTCAGGCTTTGTTGGCAGTGGCTGCTGGGTGAGTGTGCGCTCAGCGGAGCGAGCCCGTCTGCTGAACTGGGATTCTGCAGGGGTGCAGGTGCCTGGCCAGGCAAGCCTGACCCCATGGGTAGCCACAGTGCCTGGTGTGTTGACCCTGCGTCCCAGAAAGCATTCTGTCCTGCCTTTTCTTCCATACTTCTCCCCATATTATATTCAGCAAACCCACCATGGGGATCATTTGCATTTCACCTTGTAATTTTGTTACTGAGTTGGGTTTATTTCATACATTTATAGGACACGCAATTCCCCACGGACCTTCAAGTATCCGGAAAAGGAATTTCCCTTTGAGTTTGTGGAATCATAGTTTGTTTCTTTGTTCTCTTCAAGGGAACTGTACCCATCTGCACTCTGCTAGCAACTTTAAAAGACTCGCCCTCTGATTTTAAAACACTCTGTTTCTGTATAATTTGCTGTCTCTCTGGATCTGTTGAGTACTAGGCTTCATGATTTTCTTGCTCCCTACTCTGAAACATGCTGTTTTTCATTTTACCATTCTGTAGACATTACACTCGCTGCTTTGGCTTCCTTTCTTATAAATACCTTGTCACCACCTTACCTCAACCATCCTATCCTGAGCTAAGACCCTAAATTCTGTTATTACGAGTGACAGTGCTGTCTCAGAGAGGTCTCTGACCTTCCAGCTTACTGCTAAGGCCGCCTGCACTCCATCTAGACTCCCTCCTACTCTGGTGTCTCCTGTCCAGGGAACCCAGCATCGATTACTTTCCTCTTATCTTCATTTCTGGCCTGATGTGGTGTAGTTTCTAGAGTCCCTTGTTCTAATGATGCTCTCATAGTCTCTCCGCTTCTCCCTTTCTCTTGCTCCGTGATAGTTACTGGGCAGTACAGCCACCTTGGTTAAATAAAGTGTCCCACCTACTCCGCGTCTGTGACTGGGCAGCTCATTGTGGCTGAAGAAAAGAGCTGCTCGTCCTGCCTGGTCTCACTTTAATTAATGACCACTGACCTCTGACTCTGGTGATCCGCTTCCCTTTTATTGGATTTTTTCAAATTACTCTTGTCTATAGTTTCACAGAAAACAGAAGTAGAACTTTAACTTCAGTCCTCTGCGGGCAGACTAATTTAACAGGCCAATTTAACGAGGGACCAATTTAACAGTATTTTTTATCAAAAAATTATAAAGATTCTACAAATAATTTACAGGCAATATGAGTTCATAGAACTTTATTGCTATGGCCTGTACTTTCAACTTCCATTATTGATTATTTCAACAGAGCTTCAAAATGAAAACAAATAGACATTAATTAAAAACGACTGAACGATTTAAAAATATATGACTTGCCGCTCCAACTATCTAAAATTAACATCTAGGCTATTACACTGGGGGAGCAATTATGAATGTTTGTGTGCGAAGTGGCACACAGAGAAGCGCGGATTTATTTTTAAATCAACTTAATTGTTAGCCATAAAACAAAGTGAGGGGAGAAGACATTTATCTTTCCACATACAGAACACTATGCCATCTCTTGATGCAGCAGACAATTTTGGGGTCTTCTCAAAGAGACACCACCCACTCCTGTAGACCGCTCTCACAGCCACATGAAAAGAAAAACTGATCACAGGTTCCAGGGGAAAGCGTCTTCAGATTGGCCTGGGCCAACTGTGTCCCTGGGTATGGATGGAAATGGAGGCACTGAAGTTATTCAGAGGAAGCATCAGAAAGCAGACGTGACAGAAACTACTAGAACTGTTTCCAGACCTGCCATTGTTTTCAGATCCTGGGTTTTTTCTTCTGTGTTTCACGGGATGTTACTGTGCAAAACCAGGCAACACAGAAACCAGTAATTTGGCTTGTCCTATGAACTGCAGGTCTCCAAAGAATTTTATGAAAGCACTTGAGATCTGATGTATTTTTTATATCTATATATAACATAGAAAGTGGAAACAGAAACTCGGAACCAAAGAAATAACCAAACACAGATGAGGGAAAATTACAAGGTCAAAAGAAGAGGAGAGAGGAAAATGAAAAGAATCACAAGAGAGGATACACAACTTGACCATGAATAATCAAATCCGTTCAAATTAGTAATAGGAGTAATACTTTTGCTAATATTTATTCAGTGCACATCTAATGCCCAAAACTGCCCTGGGACTTCATACAGATTAATGGATTGAATCCTGACTGTGGCCCCAGACACAGTTGCAGTTACTGTTCCTGTTACTGATATTTTTTTGTTTGTTTGTTTGTATTTTTAAACTTATATTGTGTCCATTTCCTTTTTTTTCTTTTCTTTTCTTTCTTTCTTTTTTTTTTTAAGATTTTATTTATTTATTTGACAGAGATCACAAGTAGGCAGAGAAGCAGGCAAAGAGAGAGAGGAGGAAGCAGGGTCCCTGCAGAGCAGAGAGCCCAATGCGGGGCTCGATCCCAGGACCCCGGGACCATGACCCGAGCCGAAGGCAGAGGCGTCAACCCACCGAGGCACCCAGGCCCCCCCCCCTTTTTTTAAGTAGGGGGTTGAACTCAGGGCCCTGAGTTCAAGACCTGAGCTGAGAACAGAACTGGACACCTAACCAAATGAGCCACCCAGGTGCCCCTATTTTCTGTTTTTATGAACACTTTTGAGTATAGCTGATACACAATGTTACATTAGTTTTAATGTACAAAGAAGTGATAAAATTTCTCTACCCACTAGGCTGTGCTCCCTAAAACAAGGTAACACTCCTGTTGGAGAGGGCATGGTGTGTTCATGATTGATCATGGAGAGTAGAACATACATTCTGGAAAACATTTTCAGTGACAGACATTGAGAAACTTGAGGATAACTGGCCCACTACTTTTCAGTTAAATCAGCTCTAAGGGAAGCAAGATTTTATACAATCAAGTTTCCATAATTTGAAAATGTTTCAATTAATAAGGCATACCAGCAAGTCAGAATATTATGCAAGCTTGAGAAAATTGTGGGGCTTTGGAACAGTAGAAATTTGTGAAAATGTATGCAGGAGAATAACCCAAAACATTACAACTTTGAATAGAAAAAGGATACACATCACATGTATTTATTTATTCCTGTTGAGTATACAGGAATGCAAATGATCACAAAGACAGGGAAGGAATATAGCATTTTTTCCTATAGATAGTGAAAGATGGTGAATTTTGTACCCTTTTCATAATTACCAAAATTTCTACAATTCAATGTCAGGTGTGGTGGAACTTCACTGAGAACCAAACCCAGGTTTAAAAGCATCCATTAGGGGCACCTGGGTGGCTCAGTGGGTTAAGCCTCTGCCTTCAGCTCAGGTCATGATCTCAGGGTCGTGGGATCGAGGTCCGCTCGTCGGGCTGTCTGCTCAGCAGAGAGCCTGCTTCCCCACCTCTCGATGCCTGTCTCTCTGCCTACTTGTGACTTCTCTCTCTGTCTTTCTTTAAAAAAAAAAAGCATCCAGGGACGCCTGGGTGGCTCAGTTGGTTAAGCGGCTGCCTTCGGCTCAGGTCATGATCCCAGCGTCCTGGGATCGAGTCCCGCATCGGGCTCCTTGCTCGGCAGGGAGCCTGCTTCTCCCTCTGCCTCTGCCTGCCTCTCTGTCTGCCTGTGCTCACTTGCTCTCTCTCTCTAACAAATAAATAAAATCTTAAAAAAAAAAAAAAAAAGCATCCATTAATAATGATGCATGTGAAGTATTCCATTACTCCTTTTTCTAACACCCCTCTGTAGCTCTCTTCTACGGTAACCTGGTTTTTGATACCCTCCATCTATTTCAGTAGATACCTCCGCTCATCTTCTCAGATTCCTGTCTTTGTGAATAGAGTCTTTAAGTCTTCCTGTGATAACCTGGGCTTAACATTAGCTAGACCGCTTCAGGGAACAGTGCTTGCTCCTTGAACCCTTTGTATTCCTGAAGGGAGCTGGCTTTCTTTAGCCTTTTGCCCTACTTGCTGTCACATCTGTAAGCTCACTCCTCAGGGTAAGAGGTATGCCACTTGTGACTGTAGTGTCTCTAGATCTTTCTTTTATATTTGAGCTGTCACTCCGTGATTCCCCATCACACTCCAGTGAGCGGATACCAGAGTTTCGGGTAAATTTCATCCCGGCGAGAGATGTCCTTGACCCCCATTCATTGATGTTCATCTGTTTGTCTTTGCAAGTCTCCCTGCTTCAAGGGTTCCCTTCCCAGCCCTTTGAATCTGGCTCCTAACGAGCCCCTTTTCCAGCCTTCATCTCACCTTCTTGGTTTCTGTTGGGCTTCTGCAACCCTGCTTGGCCCCTCAGCTACCCCGGGGCCATGCCATTTGTCTGTTCACCCCCTACTTCTGAAGTTTTCATGTCCTAGGTAGTGTTTATGTGCTTTTGGTATGAAGTTGAAGGCTATTTCTTGTTACCAAAAATCTCTGATTTGAACAGAGATAGGTCCATGAGCAAATAATTTTGAAGCAGTGTATTAATAATGGTCAAATGAAAGACCTTGATAAAATGCTGTCTCTTGGGTCTCTTTTCGACCTTTCCAGTGGGCTGACTGTGTGGGTGCTCTGGGTGCTGTGGGTGGTGGTGGGAAGGCCCCTTCAATGGCAGAACCCGGTAGCAGTCACCGTGCCATCTTGCGCTGTGTGCAAAGCTCCCTCGGCCTGGGACTGAGATGTGTTTGCTGCTTGGAACAGGGCGTCTGCTGGGGTAATGGCTGTGTCAGGCATGCAGCATGACATCTGAGCGACTCCAGCAAGAGTGGATCATCGTCCAGTTGTAGGAGAGAGGGCGGAGGTCAGCTAACACGCCCGGGTGTGTTGGAGGAAGCCCACAGGTGTGTTCACAGAGAGCCCCAGTGACTCATTTCCCCTGGCTCTGTGGATTCCTCATAAGCTACAGTGCCTTGCTGACTCCTTTAGCCTCTTTTTTTTTTTTTTTTTAGGAGGCTGATTTGCATCCATTTGGAGGGGAAAAAAAATCATCCAAGTC
The DNA here is from genome assembly GCA_003697995.1 of Taxidea taxus jeffersonii. Classification (NCBI taxonomy): domain Eukaryota; kingdom Metazoa; phylum Chordata; class Mammalia; order Carnivora; family Mustelidae; genus Taxidea; species Taxidea taxus. The sequence continues at coordinate 13,380 of RCUC01171725.1, forward strand.
AAATAAATTTTCCCAAAGGCACTTTTCGGAGGAAGTCCATTAGGTGCCCTTGGCCTAAGGGTGAATGATACCCATTATGACCCTTCCAAGATTCACTTTCACAACTAAATAACTGTGGTTCTTACCACTACATCAGGAAGCCATGAAATCCCAAAAGGTCCAGATTGTTTCCTTCAGATCAGTGAACTCAGTAGATGGTATATGTGTGCACAGAGACGCGTCCTAAGCCCAACTCACTCTCTGAGAGCGTGGTGTGGCCTTCTCTCCAGGATATCACTCATGTACGGAACAATGTCTGCTCTCCTTCCCATGAACTGTTCGGTGCTTGCTGTATTCCCAGTGCTTTGGAGAAAGGTTGGAAAGTACATCACTACCCAGAGCTGTGGCTCTTAGTGTTCACTTAGTGTCCAGCTTGCACACAGTTGGTTCTCAAAAATTAGTTCTTAAATAAGAAACTTAAATACCGAGCTCTGTGACCACATTAGGTGAGCAGATACACCAATGAAGATAGCTAAAAACGTGCATAAAGGTTGTAAGAGCATGGGACAGTATGGTATTCTCCAAGTGTGGTCCCCAACTGGCTGCATCAGAATTACCTGGAAACTTAGAAATGCGCATTCCAGTTCCCTCTCCATCCCAGGAACCAGCAGCGCTAGCCAGCTGGTGGAGCCCAGGAAATTGTGATGCGTGTGCAAATTTAAGGCCCATTAATTGAGTGATTAGAATCTATTGTTTCTAAAAAGGATTACAAAGTTATGCATTCTAAAGTTACCTATTCATTCACTTTTCTGAGCATTTGGAGATTGTATGGATTGACAAAACTGCATTGGAAATAAAAAACAATTCTGGTCCCCTATATCCATAACAAATCTTATATCCATAACATAATTTTTCTAAAGCTTGAAGGATTCTTTCATATTTAAAAACAATTGACAGTCAGTTTTAAAAGTCACATTGGGTCCATTGGGAAATCTCCATATGGACTGGTGTTGGGTAATAGGAAATAATTGCTAATCTTTTTTTTAAGACTTTATTTATTAGAGGGAGAGCACAGAGGGAGAGGAAAAAGCAGAGAGGCCAATGTGGGACCCTTTTCCAGGACCGTGATTATCAATGACCTGAGCCAAAGGCAGACACTTAAACAACTGAGCCACCCAGGCACCTGAAATTGTTGGGAATCTTATTTGTGAAGAGGCAACATTCACTAAGGTCTGCCTGTTCGATGTTATTCTGAAGCCCCCATCAGAATCGGTGCCCAAGCCGCCTTTCATCTCCATGACGACAGTGGAAGATACTGTTTGCGCTCAATAAAGATACCGGTTCTGCACATGGAGAAAAGGGAGATGAAAAGCAATTAAGTAACTTGTTCGAAGTCTTTTTAACTAGTAACAGTGCAGTTAGGACTCATGATAAATTCTGAAGTCACACTGGGATTTTGTAGGAAACCCACTCTTTCCATACAAGCATGCATCTGAAGGAAAGGGCTCATAAATCCTTGCGGTTAGAGTGTGAACACAGGCTGTGTCAAGAGCCGTTTTAGACAAACAAAAGCATGCATACACATGAAGCTCGCTGGATTGGGGCTGGGAATAGACGTAGAGATGGGGAGAAAGATGCAAAATAAAGCCCTTAAGAAGATGAAGTCTGGGAGATCCCTAGAGAGCAGGTAGATGTCAATACCTAGAATCTGAGGGAAAGAGTTAGCAGCAAAAAGCAAGCAAAATGATGTAATTTTTCCCAAGGGATACTAGGTCACTTAGAAAAACAGTTACTAAGAAGGAAATAGAAACTCCTCACCAATGCCTCAAAGACCCTACACCACGGGATCCCTTCCTGACCTTCTTGACTCCTTTTACAACCTTTCTTCCTCTGTCTACTAGCCCTAGTTCCTCCCTGAGGCTGACCATGCTCCTGCCCCAGGGCCTTTGCACTTGCTCTATCTTCTTCCCAAATGACCTCTGTGTTGATTTTTTTTTTTATCCCTAACTAGAACATTTTTATGTTACATATAATGTTTTTTGTTTTTTTCTTTAAGATTTTTTTTTTCTTTAAGATTTTATTTGCTTGACAGAGATCACAAGTAGGCAGAGAGAGAGAAGGAAGCAGGCTCCCTGCTGAGCAGAGAGCCCAATGCAGGATCCCAGGACTCTGAGATCATGACCTGAGCCGAAGGCAGAGGCTTAACCTGCTGAGCCACCCAGGTGCCCTGTTTTTAATCTAATGCTACATCATTACTTTCTAGAACATAGATATGTAATATATATTCCTATATTGATCTTTCATAAACTTTGCTAAACTTAGAGTTTTAAGAGTTTTTTGGAGTGTAGATTTCAGAGTTCTCTGTATAGGATGTGCATTTGAGATAATGTCTATTATACTATTTTTGGTGCGTGTTCTGTAGATGTTAGGTCAAGCTGGTTAATAATGATGTTCAGTTCTTTTCTGTCCTTCTTGATTTTCTGTGTACTTTTTCTACCAATTATTGAGAAAGAAGTGTTTAAATATTTGACTATAATTGTAGGTCTGCCTATTGCCTTTGCAGTTCTATTAGTGTTAACTCCATGTATTTTGAAGCTCTGTTATTAGTTGGATAAAGGTTTAGAATTACGTACTCTTGGTGCATTTTTCATTATGACTGCTTTATCATTATGAAATGACCCTCTTCTGTCCCTGGTATATTTTTTTTCTCTAAAATCTACTTTGATAACTTTTCTGTACTTCTAATTATAAAAATGTCTGTGTATTTAATGTGAATTGCTTGTAGGCACCCTAAAATTGGGTCTTGCTTTTTTGCCCAATCTGACAGTCTCTGTCTTTAATAGCATGCATATTAGACTACTTAAACTTAATGTGGTTATCTTCATGTTCGGGTTTAAATTCACCATCTTGCTCATTGTTTTATATTCATCTCATCTGGTATTTACTTTTTTCCTCTTTCTGTAACTTGGATTGTGTCTTTATGCGATGCTGTCTTCATTGTCATTTTATTAGCTGCAGTTCTTTTATTATCTTAGAGGTTACTTAGAGTAAATAATGCAAATCTTTAAGTTACTTCAACCTACCCAATTGATGGACTTTTTGTGCGTATAATAAAGGCCTATTTTAGCCCTCCCATATCAGATAAAGCTGAAAGAGCAGAGAGGTGACATGAGAACTTGGTTGGGGCTGAATAGAAATTCTAGTCTACTGACCCCAGACTTCATGCCTTTCCTACAATATAAGACTTGGATGAGTGTCCCAAGGTACCTTCTTTGGAGAATAACAAATCACCACATTTGGAAGCATCAGTAGGTAAAAAGTGGGGATTGATTTTTTTGATGAGGAAAATAAAGGCTTTTAACATCCCACAGAAGAGCTCTAAAATTTCCTTGCAGACCACTTGGGTCAGCATCACACGTGAGCATCAGGTAAACCGATGGAGATAAATTTGTGTGCCAGCTTTCCAGTCGAGGCCCTGGAGCAGAATCTGGATTCCTTTGGCTTTTCACATTAGTCACTCTGGGAGAGCAATTCACATCCCATAAATCACTTCCAGACTGGGACTTGTAGGGTTGTCTGTATTTACTCATCTTATTTATGATTTATGTTATTTATTTATGTATTTACTCATTTATGATTATGTTATTATGTTACTCATTTATGATTTATTTACTCATCTTATTTATATATTTACTCATCTTATTCTGTGTGGCAGAATTAAAGAATACTCGAGACTATCAGGACGGTACGACCTTTGTCCGGGTCTGGTCATGTAAAATTGAATGTGAGACCCATGTTATCTTCTGGCACTTAAAAGGATTGCACAAGTAACCTGTTAATGAACTCCATTTGCGCAGATCAGACTTCATGTTCCCCATATCATCAGAGAAAAAGAAGAAATTTTTTTTAAAGATTTATTTACTTTCTTGAGAGAGAAAGCGTAGGGTGGGAGGAGGGGCAGCGGGAGAGGGAAGGAGAGTCCCAAGCCGACTCCTCAGTAAGCACAAAGCCTGACGATGTGGGCCTGGATCTCATGACCCTGAGATCACGACCTGGGCTCAAACCAAGAGGCAGTAGTTTAACTGAGTGAGCCATGCGGGTGCCCCAAGAGAAAATACTCTATTAATGATATAAATCAATGTGTCAGTGTTGCTTTTTTTTTTAACTTAAAATGTGCAATTTATATCTATTAAATTACATTTTTTTAAAGATTTTATTTATTTGTTTGACAGAGATCACAAGTAGGCAGAGAGAGAGGGGGAAGCAGGCTCCCTGCTGAGCAGAAAGCCTGATAGAGGGCTCGATCCCAGGACCCTGAGATCATGACCTCAGCCGAAGGCAGAGGCTTTAACCCACTGAGCCACCCAGGTGCCCCTCAGTGTTGCTTTTTAATACGAGTAAGCTATAAATAGGAACCCGTATTAAAAGTCAAAATAAATTTTTGAATTTCCATAATTCTCTTAGATACATGTTCCTGACTATAACTGCATTTGTGTCCAACTTTACTCCAGGTATTACATATTTATACAAGATTAAAATGAAATGCCCTTTTGGATATTTAAACACCATCCTTTTTTTTTTTTCTTTTTTCTTTTTTTTTTTTTTCCTTTTGTCCTTCTTATTCATGAGCTCTAAATAGCAGTTATTTAAATCTCTGAGCCTATGAGACAGGTCATAAATGTAATCCGTTGTTGTAACTAGTGTGGTTTCTGCTGTACTCTAGCTGAAGAAAATAAGAAGTAGAATTCTTTAGGCTAAAACGGTTTGTCAAACCAGGCATTTACGTATGTGTATATGTATGTATGTAATTTTCTAGAACAATGCCAGAATGCCCAATTTCCCTTCCTGTATTTAAAAGAACGTTTTGGGGGCCCTGGGTGGCCTAGACCCTTGAGTCCCTGACTTGATCTCTGCTCAGTTCTTGATCTCAAAGTCACAAGTTTGAGCCCTGCATTGGGCTCCACATTAGGCATGGAGCCTACTGAATGAATGAACAAATGAATGACTATTTTGTTGAAATAGACTGAAAATGTAATTTTTTCACTACTGCTCTATAACCAGAAGAATTTTCAGACTTTGTTGAAAAGTCACGTGATAATATCTAAGCAGCTTCCTTTGGAAGTATACATTGTACTGGGGGAAAGCAAAAGTGACCGTAGTTTAGTGGTTCCCACACTGCACGGTAATGGCTGTGTGTGGGGGGGGGGGTGGTGAAAGGCCATCACAAAGAGGCCATGGAAGACAAGAGCAAGAAATGTTTTACGCTGCGCACATAAGGAAGGAGATGGGAAGGCAAAAGGACAATGAGAGGACAGGAAAACGAGACCATTTAACCAGGTCTGATCACTCTTACTGTATAGCTCTGCAACTTGGTGTGTGGTTGTTTTTACAGCCTTTTCCATATGGTTTAATAAAAATTAGAACATCTCCATTTTCTGCAGTGCTGTTGGGATAGATTGGTTAGCTGGCAGTTTCACACTCTCATTTCATTAAAAGAGATACATTCTTAGTGCTCTTTGCATTTCAGTTTCTGGAAATTGCTTTTTTTTTTTTTTTTTTTTCCAATACTGGTGGCTCTCTTCTATCCTAGACTCGATGATGGTACGTGATTGTCCTGCGTGTCCACCCAAGGTGAATGTGATGCATCCCATCCTGGGGATGGATGGCTGTGGCTTCATTTCCTAAAATGGGCTTCGGATTGGCAGATCATTTGGGTGACTGATAACACAAAAATTCCGTACAATGAATTAAAATGTTTGCTCAGGAAAAGCAAGAATGCAGAGTGAAATTTTATAAAGGATTATGTTGCAGAAGATATTTGATTGATGATGTTAATTCATTTATTCAAGACTATTTCTGAATGTCCTCCATGTTCTAGGCACCACCTTATGCTTGGTTATAAGTGGACAAATTAAAAACAAATCAAAACCACTGCCCCAAGAACTCAAAATTTACTCTGGGAGGGAGTCAATAACCAAGTGAACAAGTAAAAATTTAAATTTTATAGTATAATACAGTGATATTTGAGTGCTATGATAGAGAAAAATTCAGTTGGGCTCCTATTCAAAAAGTATAATAAAGGAAAATCCCTCAAGGAATTTCTATTTAAACGAAGACTCAGAGATGACCAGTCTTCCATGTGAAAAATGAGCTGTATCTTTCTCGGGAAAGGAGGTAATGTGAGGAGAACACTGGCGATAGCCCAAGTTTCACAAACTCGAGAAATGGAAAGTGAGCCAGGGTGCTGAGTGGAAGGCAGAATTGAAGTCAGGGAAGATGTAGTTGAGCTTATTTAGGGCTTTGTAAATCCTAGTAAGGTGTTTGAAACAGGCGCCCCAAATGGGTCAGTCTGTAATGCCGTTCCTTCTTTACTAATTGGTATTACTTCTGTTACTTAGTATAAGTTACTGAATAAAATACTACTATTACTCTATATACATTAATGGATACCTACTTAAACGATGAGCACAAACCATCCCAGACCATCCAGTGGAAAAGAACCAACATAGTGACAGGAGTGACATGCTAAATGGAATGACAGTGATTTTGAAATGACACAGATTAAATAGTGGAAGCAGATTTGGATCTCATCTTGAACATGATTCTGTTGAGTTTCAATGGATTGGAAAATGAATCCTAGATTCATTGATGGGTTAGGGTATGATGTGACCCGATAAGCTTCTATGAGAAGAATGTGTGTCAAGCAGGATTCGGGAATCAGCGATGTCATGGAGATGGAATGGTTTTCCAGTCTGGATCTCTGTTCCTCAAAAGAAGATGGAAATGGGGAGAAGCTTAAAATCTTGTGAAATGCATAACCTGTGTATGTGCCCCGAGTTTATAGAGCATTTGCTTCACTAGAGAGTTTGGGGAAAGGTGTGCAGGCAGTATGGCCAATGTTGTGGATGGAGCTGTCCTCGAAAGTATATTTCTGTAATTACGTGTTTGTCCTACCTTCAGCCTCAAAATGTATTTTCCCCTTGTCCTTTATGTCTTCTTGTCCCCTAGTCCCTTGCCTGTGTTGAGTCCTCCTGACAACGTGCTATGTGGTATACCCCCGTCACTCTTCTCTGTAATAGCCAGAACACCCGCCATGTTGGACACACAGGAAAGAAGACACTGTCCTTTCTTGCGAAATACTGAAACTAGATGAGTGGGAAGAAATGCTTCGGTGGGTAATTACAGTGCAGGGAAAATTACAGTTGGTGCAAGAGACATTTAAAACCT
>ML112301.1:0-12919 GCA_003697995.1 Taxidea taxus jeffersonii
CTGGACTCCGCTGTGTCGGTGTGTAGGACGAGGTCCGAGCTGCAGCCTGCCCGCCTGAATAAAGCTTTGCTTTTGCATTTCGGAACGTCTGGCTCTCGGTGGTCGCCGTATCATTAAAAAAGTGATCTGGGCATAACATTTGGGGGCTCGTCCGGGATACCCCCAGAGACCCCCGAGACTTCAGACCCCGAAGGTAAGAGAACAGCGCTGTTGAATTGTTTTGTCCAGCCATTTGTCTGTTCGTCCGTTTTGCTTTCGTTTTCTCTTTGCTCTCGTTCTCCCCCTTGAGGTCGGCCGTACCATTTCGTACTTGAAGGGATTGTCGGAGTGCACGAGCTTGCACGGCAATCCTGGAGGAACTGGGAGACGTCCCAGATCCTCACTTGAAGGGGAAACTTTGGAACCCCATCTCGATACTTGTAGGGCATAAGTCGGTCCAGTTTTTGGTCAGAACCAACTGGGAGGACCTCCTGACCGAGGCTCAACCCACCCACTTTGGGACTGCTCCTTCTGTTTCGTCACAGGAGTCAGCGGACCAACTTGGGAGATCTCCACATTATACTCGTAAGTCTTGTAAAAAGCAGGCCTGTGTGCATTGTGTCTTCTGTTTTTGTGGAACCGTCTTACCCCTTACTATTTTGTGGACCATTCTGTTGACTGATCGACTGACAAGACTGATAACTATGGGCAATATCCCATCCAGCCCCCTGGACTTAACCCTAGCCCACTGGAGGGGAGTTAGGGAGATAGCTCAGAATCAGAGTGTGGCCATTAAGAAGGACAAATGGATTACCTTGTGCAGGTCAGAATGACCCACCTTTGAGGGAGCTAATTGGCCACCCAAGGGGAGCTTTGATATACATAAGATCAGAATTTTACAGTGCCTAATCTATACCCCTCGTTTAAGCCATCCAGATCAAGTTCACTATATAGTCACTTGGAGCAAACTTGTAGATAGGGACGCCCCGGCTTGGGTTAGGCCTTTCTTACCACCATGTCTCTCTTCTACTCCCTCCTCTTCCCCCGCCCCAATATTTATTGAAAAGACACAGGGGGAAGAAAAAGAAGATGAGAGAAAAACCAAGAAGGAAGAGAAGAAGCTGTACCCGCCTATTCTCCAGGAAGAAAGTACGGAGGAAGGAACATGTCCCTCTCCGTACTCTCCACCCCAGTTAGCTTTGACCGAGGCACAAGAAGAAAAATCTGAAGAAAACGAACATGTTTCAGCTGCGCCCTCTGCTCCGGAGGGTCCCACCCAGTCAACTCGCCGGTGCTGAGGAGTTACACCCCCTCATAATTCTATTGCCCTTCCCCTTTGCCCTATAGGTCCTGAAGATGCAGATGGTCAACAACAGTTCCAGTATTGGCCGTTTGCTACTAGTGATCTTTACAAATGGTGTGCTCAAAATGCCCCTTTTTCTGAGAAACCCCAGGATTTAATTCACTTGTTTGAAACTATTCTTTTCACTCACCAACCCACTTGGGATGACTGTAACCAGCTCTTACAGGTTCTTTTCACTGCAGAAGAGAGGGATCGTATCCGGGAAGCGGCCCGGAGACTTGTCCCTGGCCCCACTGGAGCGCCCATCACAGATCCTACCCAGATTGCTGCCTATTTTCCCGAGACTCGACCAGGATGGGACTACAATACGGATGAAGGTAGGGAGCGGCTCCTCATCTATCGCCAGGCTCTGTTGGCAGGTCTCAAGGCGGCAGCTCGCCAACCTACTAATATGGCCAAAATCTATGATGTTAGACAGGGAGAAAATGAAAGTCCAGCAACATATCTTGAGCGGTTCATGGAAGCTTTTAGTCAATACACTCTGTATAATCTTGAGACCCAGGAGTCCGCTCAAATGATTATGTTTGCTTATATAAATCAGGCTGCACCGGACATAAAGCAAAAGTTGCAGGCTCTAGACAGGCTCGGTGAAAAATCTGTTAGGGATCTAGTAGCAGTGGTGGAAAAGGTTTATAATAAGAGAGAGATGGAAGAACAAAAACAGGAGAGAAAAAACAGAGAACATGAAATCATGCATGAGAAAAGGGATAGGGCCAAAGAAAAAAGTTTGGCTAGAATCTTGGAACAACAACAGGTCCAACACAAGAGGGACCTCAGGGAAATCCTGGCTTCTGTACAAGCGGGAGACTTTAAGTGACCTTCCTCCTTGGGAAGGGAACAGAGACCCAAACCCCAATCGAAAGTGAAAGTGGGGAAAAACCAGTGTGCCTATTGCAAAGAGGAGGGACATTGGATCAAGAATTGCCCAGAACTAGCTAAAAAGAAGGAAAAAGAGCAAAAAGCAGGAGCGAGAGTGTTGTCAACTGTGGAGTTAGCAGAAGATAGTGACTGAGGAAGTCAGGGCTCAGACCCCCTCCCTGAGCCTAGGGTAACATTGAGAGTGGAGGGGAATCCAGTTACATTCATGGTAGACACAGGAGTAGAAAACTCAGTGTTACTAGCCCCGAGAGGACCAATGTCCACTAAGATAATGTGGGTACAGGGTGCGACTGGCATAAAACCCTATAAATGGACTACCCGGAGAACAGTGGACTTGGGAATGGGCCAAGTAACCCACTCATTTCTAGTTATTCCTGACTGCCCCTATCTATTGCTTGGACGTGATCTGCTAACAAAAATGAAAGCTCAGATACAGTTCACGGGCAATGGGGCTTCTGTGACAGACTCAAGAGGAAAGCCTGTTAGTATATTAATAACTAGTAAGTTAGAAGAGAAGTATAGGCTGTACCAGCATCCCAAGCTTGAGTCTCCAGAAAATGAGTGGCTATGGGCGTTTCCCCAAGCATGGGCAGAAACTGGGGGAATGGGACTGGCAAAACATCATCCTCCAATCTTTGTGGAGCTCAAAGCTGGGGCAGACCCAGTAAAAGTTCGCCAGTACCCTATGTCACTAGAAGCAAAGAAGGGGATCACTCCCCACATCAGAAAATTATTAAATTTAAGAGTCCTGAAGCCCATCCAGTCAGCTTGGAATACCCCATTGCTGCCTGTCAAAAAGCCCAATTCTGATGACTATAGACCAGTACAAGACTTGAGAGAAGTTAACAAGAGGGTAATGGACATTCACCCAACAGTCCCAAACCCGTATACCCTGCTAAGCTCCCTACCTCCAAGCCATGTGTGGTATACTGTGTTGGATCTAAAGGATGCCTTCTTTACCCTGCCCTTAGCCCCACAGAGCCAACGCTACTTTGCGTTCACCTGGCACGATCCTGAAATTGGGATAAGCGGTCAATTGACCTGGACCAGACTGCCTCAAGGATTCAAGAACTCACCTGCCATCTTTGACGAGGTGTAACATGAAGACCTGAGTGAGTACTGCTACAAAAATCCCGAAATAAGCCTATTGCAATATGTGGATGACTTGTTAATAGCCGCTCCAGACCAGGATAGCTGTCTAAAGGGAACGGCTAGGCTCTTAAAGACTCTTGGCAACCTGGGCTATAGGGCCTCAGCTAAAAAGGCACAAATCTGTAAACCTGAAGTCACTTTTCTGGGCTTCATACTAAAAGAGGGCAAGCATTGGCTATCAGAGGCACGCAAGGAAACTGTGCTAAGAATCCCTGTGCCTAAGTCAGCCAGACAAGTCAGAGAGTTCTTGGGAACAGCGGGATTTTGGATACCTGGGTTTTCACTGAGATGGCCAAACCTCTATATGAAGCCACCAAAAATCTTCCCGAATTTCATTGGACTAAGCAGATGCAAAAAGCCTTTGAGGCAATCAAAATAAGCCTCCTAGAGGCTCCTGCCTTGGGCCTAGCTAAAAAGAAGGAAAAAGAGCAAAAAGCAGGAGCAAGAGTGTTGTCAAATGTGGAATTAGCAGAAGATAGTGACTGATGTAAATAAGTTGTTCACACTATTTGTGGCAGAAAACAAAGGAATAGCAAAGGGGGTACTCACCCAACCAATTGGACCTTGGAAGCAGCCGGTGGCCTACTTGTCCAAGAAATTAGACCCTGTTGCTGCTGGATGGCCCCCACGTCTAAGAATAATAGCTGCTGTAGCTATCTTAGTGAAGGATGCTGATAAACTGACTTTGGGACAGAATCTGACTGTGGCCACTCCACACACTCTAGAGGGAGTGCTAAAACAACCATCTGACTGATGGATGAGCAATGCCCGCATGGTCCATTACCAGACTTTGTTACTCAACCCCGCGTGGATTAGCTTTTGTGTACCTACAGCATTGAACCCAGCCACTCTGCTGCCAGATCCAGATCTGGAAGCTCCCTTGCATGATTGTGAGGAGATCCTGGCCCAAATGCATAGCCTCAGGCCAGACTTGTCGAACTTGCCGTTACCACATGCCGAGCATACTTGGTTCACAGATGGCAGCAGCTTCATTTGAGATGGAAAAAGGTACGGGGGCATGGCGGTCACCACAAACACAGAGATAGTGTGGGCGGAAGCCCTTCCCCAGGGGACATCTGCACAGAGAGCAGAATTAGTGGCCCTAACAAAGGCCCTACAGATGGGAAAAGGAAAAAGACTAAATATTTATATGGACAGCCGGTATGCTTTTGCCACCGCGCATGTCCATGGAGCCGTCTATCAAGAAAGGGGGCTACTGACAGCTGAAGGGAAGGCCATTAAGAATAAATAAGAGATTTTAAGTCTTATCCAGGCCCTATGGGAACTGGCAGAAATTGCCATTATGCACTGTTCGGGTCATCAAAAGGGGACTGATCCTGTGACTAGAGGAAATAATTTGGCCGACCGAGCAGTCAAGGAAATAGCCCTCCAGCCTAGCACCAAGGTGTTAACTCTAGTGGACCCAGGGCCATGAGAGTTGTCTCCTATACCTCAGTATTCTCAAGAAGACTTAGACTGGATAAAGAAAATTCCCATGGCCCACAAGCCTCCAGACAGAGAAGAAAGCACAGATTGGTGGAAAACTTGTGAGGGGAAGCTTATCTTACCGCAAGAGCTGGGCAACAGGATTCTTAAGAGAATCCACTGAGCTTCTCACATGGGAACTCGAAGAATGCAGGACTTGCTTCGACACTCCAAAGTGAAAATTAGACAAGGAAATCAGCTTATTGAAAACATTGTTAAAAATTGTAAGGCCTGCCAGCTTACCAAGGCCCCCAATCAGCCGGTTACAAAAGGAGCTCGCCTTCGTGGGGATAGGCCAGGTGCGTATTGGGAAGTAGATTCTACCGAAATTAAACATGGTAAATTTGGATATAAGTATTTGCTAGTTTTTGTAGACACCTTTTCAGGATGGATTGAAGCTTATCCTACAAAGCATGAGACTGCGAATTTCGTGGCCAAGAAGATCCTAGAAGAGATCTTACCCAGGTATGGCTACCCATCCACCATTGGGTCAGACAACGGACTGGCCTTCGTCTCAAAAGTAAGTCAGGGCATAGCCGCTGCGCTGGGGACAAATTGGAAATTGCATTGTGCTTATAGACCCCAGAGTTCAGGACAGATAGAAAGAATGAATCGGACTCTAAAAGAGACCTTAACTAAATTAGCCTTAGAGACTGGCGCAGACTGGGTGTCACTCCTTCCTTTTGCTTTGTTTAGAGTAAGAAATTCTCCCTATCAGCTTGGCTTTACTCCTTTTGAAATAATGTACGGGCACCCCCCACCCATTATCCCTAGCCTTCTGGCTGAATTGCTTACGGACTTGGATGATAACTGAATTCTTGTGTAAACTTGACTATTTGCAGTTTGTGCATAAGAGTATATGGCCCCAACTTAAAGCATTATATGACTCTGCTTCTGTCCCTACCCCCCATTCATTCAAACCAGGGGACTGGGTGTTCGTCCAACGGCATAACCCGAGGTCCTTGGAACCGTGGTGGAAGGGACCCTATGTGGTGCTGCTGACTACACCCACGGCCCTCAAGGTGGATGGTATCACCGCTTGGATCCATCACTCTCACGCCAGACCAGCAGAACCCTTCGCTCCGGAAGAATACCACTGTGGTGAGACATGGGAGATCTCCAAGCATCCAACCCAGCCATTTCGACTCCACCTCCAGAAAAGAAAGTTGGACTAAATATTGTAATTGTTATGGTAATCCTTAACTTACCCTTCACTTTGACTACGTCAAACAACCCTCATGCCCCCTATCTACTAACCTGGCAAATATTAGATGGGGAAACAATGGAAGTAATTAACTCGACTCAAAAGGTGTCTCTACTAGGAATATGGTTCCCCAACCTTTATTTTGATTTAGGCAAATTGATGGAAGGGGGCAGATACTCAGTGAGAATGAGAGGATTCTATGCCTGCCCAGGTCCCCGAGAAAAACCAAATAGACGAGAATGCGGGGACAAGAGCCAATATTTCTGTAAACAATGGGGCTGTGAGACTTCTAATGATGGGCCCAACGGGGAGGAGAAATGGCCTCTTTATGTAACCATACTATAGGCTCTATAACAGGACCTAGCTATTGGCTACCTCCACAGGACGCTTGGTGGGCTTGTTCCAAGACGGGCTTAACCCCTTGTGTACACACTACCATCTTAAAGAATCTTAACGATTCTTGTGTGCTAGTACGACTTGTGCCCACCATAATTTATTATCCAAACTAAGATTTCCTTGATCAATTGCAGAGCTCTTGGAAGCAACTCAGCTCAGATTATGGCCCTAGAATAATAAGAGAGCACTTCATGGCCATTACCTTAAGCTTGCTACTAGGAGCCAGTTTAGGGGGGCTAGGTACCGGAATAGCCTCCCTTGTCCAACAAAGAGGATATTATGATGACCTCTGAATGGCTATAGATGAGGACATCAAGAGGATAGAGGATTCTATTTCCCACCTCCAAGAATCCTTAACCTCACTATCGGAAGTAGTCCTACAAAATCGAAGAGGCTTAGACTTACTATTCCTACAACAAGGAGGGCTCTGTGCTGCGTTAGGAGAAGAATGTTGTTTTTATGTCGATTATTCAGGAATAGTAAAAGACAACATGGCTAAGGTCAGAGAGGGGCTAGAAAAAAGAAAAAGGGAATATGAGTCCAGACAGGGCTGGTTTGAAAGATGGTTCAATCAATCTCCATGGTTCACTACTTTAATATCTACATTAGTAGGACCCTTGGTGATTATTATTCTGCTGCTGACATTTGGACCTTGCATTCTGAACAAATTGGTAAAATTCATGAAAGACAGATTGAATACTATACAGCTGATGGTACAGCAAACCAGATACATACCTCTTCCAGACAAAGAACTGGTGGAGTTTAGTTTCGGGCCTGAACCATAGGATTGTGCTTCATGTCCATAAGTCAAGGGGGGAATGAAGGGCTAAAGTGACGCCATTTAGAGGCGGCAGCCATTTTGTTGTTTATATTAAGCTGAGAACATCCCAAAGTGGTTCCTCCATATGCAAGTGAGGGATTGGATATGAGCCAATAGGAGTTATTGCTCTATATGCTAACAAAGGATAGAAAAACAACCAGTAAGGAAAACTCCCTGCCAGCAGTTTTCCGAACTGACCAACCCTCATCGGACAACACAGCTTAAGTAACCTCAAATGCCAATCATTTTAAAGGTCGCCTATACATGTAACCATGTGACTATGTATTCTTTGCGCGCGAAATTGCCTTTATAATCCCTGTAAAATTCCAGCTGGGGGCCTCCTCCTGGACTCCGCTGTGTCGGTGTGTAGGACGAGGTCCGAGCTGCAGCCTGCCCGCCTGAATAAAGCCTTGCTTTTGCATTTCGGAACGTCTGGCTCTCGGTGGTCTTTTTGGTGGTGGTCTTGTGATCTGGGCATAACAGATTAGGGATGAGAAACTTTACATAGTAGCCGAAAAATGAGAAACTTTGGATGTAAAAATGGAACAATTATTCTTGCTGCTGAAACCATTAGCTAGGTAAAAGTAGTCTGCACAGCATATTGTTCTAACTACTCTTTGTTAATGACTTAGCAACATTTGAATAGGAAAATGAAAAATATTACCTAAGGAGTAGGAACCTAGAAAGTAAATACAGAGCTTGCACCTGATGAGTTAGTGAAATCAAACACAGATGAAACAACTGACCTCCCTGTGGAGAAAATTAATTTAGTAAAAACAAAACAAAACAAAACAAGCCTGAAGCTGTGATCGGCAAATGTGGCCACTATTAACCCTGGCATAAATTGTATCCGATATTACAAAAAAAGTGTTTATTATTCTAAATAACTTCAATGTTATCACTGATAACTTTAAAAAGCAATGTTATACTTTAAATGATGACATCAGTTTTACCATTTCTCCCCCCAGAAATGAGTACACGAAGCACTGGCTTTGAAGCATATAATGGAAATGGAAAAAATTCTGCTATATCAGGCTTGTAAGGTAAATTTTTAATCCAAATCAGCTTTGTAGTTTATTTACTCCTAGAAAATCTTTAAGATTAGAGAGGACTGGAAGGAAGACACTAGAATGCAGTTTATACTTACATTTGATTCATGATTGTTTCAATCAAAAGGTGTCAATTCACACTAACTTACAGACCTTGGAGGTTATAAAAGCATTCTTGGAGGAGCCAAGGCAAGTCAAGAATTCTTGTCGTAGATGACAAATAAATGGCAGATTCTGTTTATCCATCCCTTGAATCTGGAGCTTGGCATATGACTTGCTTTGGCCAATGAGACATGAGTAAATGACAAAAGTGTTTTTGTGCTGAGAATACAAACTAGCTTTTGGAAGATGAGAGATCACTGCAGAGAGAAGCTCAGCCATCCCACTGCCCACCTAACTCACCAACTGACCATAACTGCAAGAGCAGCAGAGTAGTTGAAAGCCACTGAGTTGTAGGGTGAATTGTTGCAAAGAGCAAATGTGAAGTTGTATAGTTCTGACATCTGTTTTTATCATGAGCTCTAAATAGTGTATCTTTTATATGATATGTGAAACTATAACATATATTTAACAATATACAAATAAGAAATTTCAATTATATACAGTGCTATGACCCAGTGAACCGTTTAGGTGCCAGTCCCAAGGATACAGACAACAGATACTGGATTTTCTACTCTGTTCATTCAAGCATGGAGTTGCTTTTAGAACATTTAATCAAATTCTCATATCTTAAAAAAATAGCATTTTAGAGATATAATTCATGTACCATAAAATTGACCCTTTTAAAGTGTACAGTTCATGAAGGATTTTCTATTTTCTTGTGATATTGTTGGTTTTGTTACCAGGGTGATAGTGGCCTCATAAAATGAATTGAAGAGTGTTCCTTTCTCATCTATTTTTTAAAAGGGGATTAATAGATTTGGTATTTTTTTTTTCCCTTAAAATATTTGCTAGACTTCCACCAGTGAAGACATTTGACCTGGGTTTTTCCTTGTGGGAATATTTGTATTTACTGATATGGCTATTCAGATTTTTTAGTTTTTGCTTTAGTTAATTTTGGTGATTTGTTATTTCTAGGAATGCCTCCATTTTCAGCTATTTTGAAAATTATCAGAATTATGATGTTCATAATATTCCCTTATAATACTTTTCATTTTTGTCTATAGTGTTGTCCCTCTTTATTTCTCATTTTGGTAATTTATATCCTTTTTTTCTTAATCCAGCTAAAGGTTTATCAGTTTGATATTTTCAAAGAGCCAGCTCATGGGTCCCTTTCTCTATTTCCTTTTGCTTTTGATTCATTCATACCTATTTTTATCCTATTTCTTTATTTCTACTTAATTTAGGTTTGACTCATTCCTCTTTTTCTACCTTCTTGAGATAGAAGCTTAAATTATTGTCTTCCTTTCAATATAAACACTTACTGCTATTAATTGCCCTCTAAGTACAGTTTTGGCTGCTTCCCTTAAATTTGATATGTTATATTTTTGTTTCCACTCAGTTCCAGATGTTTTATTTTTAAAAAGATTTTATTTATTTGACATAGGAGAGAGGGAGAACCAGGTTTCCCACTGAGCAGGGAGCCTGACAAAAGGCTCCATCCCAGGACCCTGGGATCATGACCTGAGTCGAAGGCAGATCCTAAATGACTGAGCCACCCAGTTGCCCCTAGATGTTTTCTAATTTCCCTTATAATTTCTTCTTTGGCCCATGGGTTATTTAGAAATGTGTTTCTAGATTTTTGTTTTTGCCAATTTAATTCCACTATGGAAAGAGAACATATTTTGGATGTTTTCAGTCCTTTAAAATGTATAGAGGTTTGTTTTGTGGCTTACCATATGATCTGTTCTGGACAATGTTTCATTTGTTTGAAAAGAATGTGTAGTCTGCTATTGAAGTTTTCTGCATACGTCAAATATTTCAGGTTGGTTGATACTGTAATATTGGCCTTCTGTACCCATCTTGACTTACTCTTGCTCATTGCTGAGACAGGAATCTGAAACCTCCAACCACAAGTGAATCAACAATTTATCCTTTCAGTTCTTATGACTTTTGTTTTACATGTATTAGAATTTCCTTCCTTTTTAAAGCTAATATTGAACATGCTCATAATTGGTAATTTAAGTGCTCAAAGCACTTAAAGAAGAGCTATACAAACCTTGGTCCCTGAAACTGAAACCAGAGTCTTCATGCTGTCAGCTCTTGCTTTCTTTTCCTTCCCACCCCACACTCCCCTCCGGTTTTGGCCTCATTTATTGGTACTGCAGAACAGACTATGTTGTGAAGAACATGGCCATCAGCAGTTACCTCAATGAAAAGCCTTTTCCCATCCCTTTTCTGTGTCCATACAGCGACTGGACTCAATAATTGAGTCCAGTAATTGAGCCAGTGGCTCAATAATGCCCAACTCAGGTCAGTGCCTATCCCTTGGCACATCTAGTGTTGCTGGAAGTAAAGTGTATTTATTAACTGGCATTGTGACATGCCCATCTCAGTGGTTAGAGGACACTCTTCTGTTGCCAGAGGGGCAAAAAGAAAGCTCCTCAAGCAGTCAGACAACAATGGCTACTACAGACCATGCTGGTATCTAATTGTAGGAGGCTCTTCAAAGTCAGGCTGAGGGGGCTGAGTAGAAATCGGGGTGTACAAGGGAGAGACCTACTGTCAGATCTGTCAGCTTCTCTGCGAGGTATAGCGGCAGGACAGATTAGTAGGTTAATCGGCATTATACAATGAAGTTCTAAGGAGAGTATTGCACATAGGAATGGAAATGATTGGGAAGGGCATTTATCTCAAATTATATCTTTCCCCTAATAATCAGCCAACTTTTATAAAACAAGAACACTTCAAAAGACCCGATTTTCAGCCATGCATTAGTAGAATAATTCTTCAAGTTTTGCTTAGGATTCCTGGGGGAAATTTAGTTATTTTCAGCCTTTCCCACGATTCAGTTATTTCTCTTTGCAACCTAGACATGTGTTCAGGCTGTTTTAATTCAGGGGTTCCTTTCCAACTGTTGAGCCAGAGAGGGCGGTGGAAGACAGCCCAGCAGGCCAGCTCGAACCAGGGGCTGGCCCTTGTCAACACCCATTTTAGGAATTCTCGGCGGGGTCCCGACACAGAGTTTTATGCAAGTTTCCCCTCAGAGGCTCAAAGCGCTTCCTTTAACGAAAGCCCACAGCAAGAGTCGCCACCCCAAGCAAGATTCCCCACCCAGTCCAGGGCCGGGAAGATGCCCCACCCAGCGGCCGGCTAGGCCGGCCTCCTAGGCTGGTTTAACTGGTTAGGAAGACCGAAGCCTGCTAGCACAAAAGCTCTGCACTTCGGAAGCTGAGGAGCAGCCGGCCAGAACGTGGAGCGGAAAGCTCTTTCCTCTCTCAATACCAGCGAAGGCGACGCCCTCAAGCCATCTTCACTGATACACTCTCTCCGGGTAGGTGTTAATCCCACCCAGTCCCCCAAGACCAAGAACTGCGCAGGCGCCCGCTGAGCACTAGCGCGGTGCATTCTCTCGCGCGCTCCCTCAGTTTCCTCAGCGAGCCTCTGGGCCGAAGGAATCGCGGTCCTTCCTGGGTGTTGTAGTGTCCTTCCTCGACAAAAGGTCCTCACGTAAGTGGGACGCTGGGCGTCCGAGAACTACGTCTCCCAGTATGCTGCGCGCGAGGGTACAGGGTGTTTGCCCTTGACGGCTTTAGCAGTCAGCGCAGAGAAGAGGACCCGGGAAGCCGGCAGCGGCGGGAGGAGGGAATGCGCGTGCGCGTTGGGCCGGCTCGTCGCGTTCTGTCCCAATCATTGTAAACAGGCGGAGGCTGGGGCGGGGTGGGAATGGGGCACCCGAGGCCGGCTAGGGGCGCAGAGCAGGAGGCGCCTACGGTGGCTGCGGCGGCACCGTGAGCGCGAGGAGGCGGCGGCGGAGGCGGGGGCGGGCTGTCGCGCGGCGGCGGGCACAGGTCAGTGGCGGGCAGCGGTGGCGTGCGGGGGTCGTGGCGGTGCCCCTCGCGTGCCCGGGAAGCCCTCTCCGCACCCATCTCGCAGGCGGCGTCTGTCAGGCAGCGTGCGGGGCTTGGCGCTCGCCGCGCGGAGCTGGAGTTGGGGGTGGGGGGCGTGGCTGCCCCGAGTGCGGGTTCATCCCCGGCAGGCTTCTCCCCAGTTCTCGCCCTGTTGTCGGCCGTTCCTCCCACTTGCCGGCCGGGCCTCCCTCGTGGCATCCGCATTAGTGATTTGGGGCTCTCGGGGTCCGGAGGAGGAGAGTCGGGAACCGGGCCCCCTCCCCACTTGAGTCTCCAGGCCTTAGGGCAGCTCTTGGGCACCGGAACGGGGGAGAGAGGACTGTCTTTTATATAATCACTATATTTTTAATCGCACCCGGAATAGTGACCCGTCTCCAGGACTTGCCCTACGGACTAGGAAAAGGCTCTTGATGTTTCCCACCGCTGGCACGGAAGCAGTAGGAGCTCCTTTGGGTGCTGCGGTCTTCCGTTCAGATTTCAGTGCGAATGGACGGACAGACCTGGAGTTGAGAATTCTTTTTACAACTCATTTTCAAGTATGTTTGTGATAAAATGCTCTTATTGAGGTCATCTCCCCCCCCC
>ML112302.1:0-12919 GCA_003697995.1 Taxidea taxus jeffersonii
CTGGACTCCGCTGTGTCGGTGTGTAGGACGAGGTCCGAGCTGCAGCCCACCCGCCTGAATAAAGCTTTGCTTTTGCATTTCGGAACGTCTGGCTCTCGGTGGTCGCCGTATCATTAAAAAAGTGATCTGGGCATAACATTTGGGGGCTCGTCCGGGATACCCCCAGAGACCCCCGAGACTTCAGACCCCGAAGGTAAGAGAACAGCGCTGTTGAATTGTTTTGTCCAGCCATTTGTCTGTTCGTCCGTTTTGCTTTCGTTTTCTCTTTGCTCTCGTTCTCCCCCTTGAGGTCGGCCGTACCATTTCGTACTTGAAGGGATTGTCGGAGTGCACGAGCTTGCACGGCAATCCTGGAGGAACTGGGAGACGTCCCAGATCCTCACTTGAAGGGGAAACTTTGGAACCCCATCTCGATACTTGTAGGGCATAAGTCGGTCCAGTTTTTGGTCAGAACCAACTGGGAGGACCTCCTGACCGAGGCTCAACCCACCCACTTTGGGACTGCTCCTTCTGTTTCGTCACAGGAGTCAGCGGACCAACTTGGGAGATCTCCACATTATACTCGTAAGTCTTGTAAAAAGCAGGCCTGTGTGCATTGTGTCTTCTGTTTTTGTGGAACCGTCTTACCCCTTACTATTTTGTGGACCATTCTGTTGACTGATCGACTGACAAGACTGATAACTATGGGCAATATCCCATCCAGCCCCCTGGACTTAACCCTAGCCCACTGGAGGGGAGTTAGGGAGATAGCTCAGAATCAGAGTGTGGCCATTAAGAAGGACAAATGGATTACCTTGTGCAGGTCAGAATGACCCACCTTTGAGGGAGCTAATTGGCCACCCAAGGGGAGCTTTGATATACATAAGATCAGAATTTTACAGTGCCTAATCTATACCCCTCGTTTAAGCCATCCAGATCAAGTTCACTATATAGTCACTTGGAGCAAACTTGTAGATAGGGACGCCCCGGCTTGGGTTAGGCCTTTCTTACCACCATGTCTCTCTTCTACTCCCTCCTCTTCCCCCGCCCCAATATTTATTGAAAAGACACAGGGGGAAGAAAAAGAAGATGAGAGAAAAACCAAGAAGGAAGAGAAGAAGCTGTACCCGCCTATTCTCCAGGAAGAAAGTACGGAGGAAGGAACATGTCCCTCTCCGTACTCTCCACCCCAGTTAGCTTTGACCGAGGCACAAGAAGAAAAATCTGAAGAAAACGAACATGTTTCAGCTGCGCCCTCTGCTCCGGAGGGTCCCACCCAGTCAACTCGCCGGTGCTGAGGAGTTACACCCCCTCATAATTCTATTGCCCTTCCCCTTTGCCCTATAGGTCCTGAAGATGCAGATGGTCAACAACAGTTCCAGTATTGGCCGTTTGCTACTAGTGATCTTTACAAATGGTGTGCTCAAAATGCCCCTTTTTCTGAGAAACCCCAGGATTTAATTCACTTGTTTGAAACTATTCTTTTCACTCACCAACCCACTTGGGATGACTGTAACCAGCTCTTACAGGTTCTTTTCACTGCAGAAGAGAGGGATCGTATCCGGGAAGCGGCCCGGAGACTTGTCCCTGGCCCCACTGGAGCGCCCATCACAGATCCTACCCAGATTGCTGCCTATTTTCCCGAGACTCGACCAGGATGGGACTACAATACGGATGAAGGTAGGGAGCGGCTCCTCATCTATCGCCAGGCTCTGTTGGCAGGTCTCAAGGCGGCAGCTCGCCAACCTACTAATATGGCCAAAATCTATGATGTTAGACAGGGAGAAAATGAAAGTCCAGCAACATATCTTGAGCGGTTCATGGAAGCTTTTAGTCAATACACTCTGTATAATCTTGAGACCCAGGAGTCCGCTCAAATGATTATGTTTGCTTATATAAATCAGGCTGCGCCGGACATAAAGCAAAAGTTGCAGGCTCTAGACAGGCTCGGTGAAAAATCTGTTAGGGATCTAGTAGCAGTGGTGGAAAAGGTTTATAATAAGAGAGAGATGGAAGAACAAAAACAGGAGAGAAAAAACAGAGAACATGAAATCATGCATGAGAAAAGGGATAGGGCCAAAGAAAAAAGTTTGGCTAGAATCTTGGAACAACAACAGGTCCAACACAAGAGGGACCTCAGGGAAATCCTGGCTTCTGTACAAGCGGGAGACTTTAAGTGACCTTCCTCCTTGGGAAGGGAACAGAGACCCAAACCCCAATCGAAAGTGAAAGTGGGGAAAAACCAGTGTGCCTATTGCAAAGAGGAGGGACATTGGATCAAGAATTGCCCAGAACTAGCTAAAAAGAAGGAAAAAGAGCAAAAAGCAGGAGCGAGAGTGTTGTCAACTGTGGAGTTAGCAGAAGATAGTGACTGAGGAAGTCAGGGCTCAGACCCCCTCCCTGAGCCTAGGGTAACATTGAGAGTGGAGGGGAATCCAGTTACATTCATGGTAGACACAGGAGTAGAAAACTCAGTGTTACTAGCCCCGAGAGGACCAATGTCCACTAAGATAATGTGGGTACAGGGTGCGACTGGCATAAAACCCTATAAATGGACTACCCGGAGAACAGTGGACTTGGGAATGGGCCAAGTAACCCACTCATTTCTAGTTATTCCTGACTGCCCCTATCTATTGCTTGGACGTGATCTGCTAACAAAAATGAAAGCTCAGATACAGTTCACGGGCAATGGGGCTTCTGTGACAGACTCAAGAGGAAAGCCTGTTAGTATATTAATAACTAGTAAGTTAGAAGAGAAGTATAGGCTGTACCAGCATCCCAAGCTTGAGTCTCCAGAAAATGAGTGGCTATGGGCGTTTCCCCAAGCATGGGCAGAAACTGGGGGAATGGGACTGGCAAAACATCATCCTCCAATCTTTGTGGAGCTCAAAGCTGGGGCAGACCCAGTAAAAGTTCGCCAGTACCCTATGTCACTAGAAGCAAAGAAGGGGATCACTCCCCACATCAGAAAATTATTAAATTTAAGAGTCCTGAAGCCCATCCAGTCAGCTTGGAATACCCCATTGCTGCCTGTCAAAAAGCCCAATTCTGATGACTATAGACCAGTACAAGACTTGAGAGAAGTTAACAAGAGGGTAATGGACATTCACCCAACAGTCCCAAACCCGTATACCCTGCTAAGCTCCCTACCTCCAAGCCATGTGTGGTATACTGTGTTGGATCTAAAGGATGCCTTCTTTACCCTGCCCTTAGCCCCACAGAGCCAACGCTACTTTGCGTTCACCTGGCACGATCCTGAAATTGGGATAAGCGGTCAATTGACCTGGACCAGACTGCCTCAAGGATTCAAGAACTCACCTGCCATCTTTGACGAGGTGTAACATGAAGACCTGAGTGAGTACTGCTACAAAAATCCCGAAATAAGCCTATTGCAATATGTGGATGACTTGTTAATAGCCGCTCCAGACCAGGATAGCTGTCTAAAGGGAACGGCTAGGCTCTTAAAGACTCTTGGCAACCTGGGCTATAGGGCCTCAGCTAAAAAGGCACAAATCTGTAAACCTGAAGTCACTTTTCTGGGCTTCATACTAAAAGAGGGCAAGCATTGGCTATCAGAGGCACGCAAGGAAACTGTGCTAAGAATCCCTGTGCCTAAGTCAGCCAGACAAGTCAGAGAGTTCTTGGGAACAGCGGGATTTTGGATACCTGGGTTTTCACTGAGATGGCCAAACCTCTATATGAAGCCACCAAAAATCTTCCCGAATTTCATTGGACTAAGCAGATGCAAAAAGCCTTTGAGGCAATCAAAATAAGCCTCCTAGAGGCTCCTGCCTTGGGCCTAGCTAAAAAGAAGGAAAAAGAGCAAAAAGCAGGAGCAAGAGTGTTGTCAAATGTGGAATTAGCAGAAGATAGTGACTGATGTAAATAAGTTGTTCACACTATTTGTGGCAGAAAACAAAGGAATAGCAAAGGGGGTACTCACCCAACCAATTGGACCTTGGAAGCGGCCGGTGGCCTACTTGTCCAAGAAATTAGACCCTGTTGCTGCTGGATGGCCCCCACGTCTAAGAATAATAGCTGCCGTAGCTATCTTAGTGAAGGATGCTGATAAACTGACTTTGGGACAGAATCTGACTGTGGCCACTCCACACACTCTAGAGGGAGTGCTAAAACAACCATCTGACTGATGGATGAGCAATGCCCGCATGGTCCATTACCAGACTTTGTTACTCAACCCCGCGTGGATTAGCTTTTGTGTACCTACAGCATTGAACCCAGCCACTCTGCTGCCAGATCCAGATCTGGAAGCTCCCTTGCATGATTGTGAGGAGATCCTGGCCCAAATGCATAGCCTCAGGCCAGACTTGTCGAACTTGCCGTTACCACATGCCGAGCATACTTGGTTCACAGATGGCAGCAGCTTCATTTGAGATGGAAAAAGGTACGGGGGCATGGCGGTCACCACAAACACAGAGATAGTGTGGGCGGAAGCCCTTCCCCAGGGGACATCTGCACAGAGAGCAGAATTAGTGGCCCTAACAAAGGCCCTACAGATGGGAAAAGGAAAAAGACTAAATATTTATATGGACAGCCGGTATGCTTTTGCCACCGCGCATGTCCATGGAGCCGTCTATCAAGAAAGGGGGCTACTGACAGCTGAAGGGAAGGCCATTAAGAATAAATAAGAGATTTTAAGTCTTATCCAGGCCCTATGGGAACTGGCAGAAATTGCCATTATGCACTGTTCGGGTCATCAAAAGGGGACTGATCCTGTGACTAGAGGAAATAATTTGGCCGACCGAGCAGTCAAGGAAATAGCCCTCCAGCCTAGCACCAAGGTGTTAACTCTAGTGGACCCAGGGCCATGAGAGTTGTCTCCTATACCTCAGTATTCTCAAGAAGACTTAGACTGGATAAAGAAAATTCCCATGGCCCACAAGCCTCCAGACAGAGAAGAAAGCACAGATTGGTGGAAAACTTGTGAGGGGAAGCTTATCTTACCGCAAGAGCTGGGCAACAGGATTCTTAAGAGAATCCACTGAGCTTCTCACATGGGAACTCGAAGAATGCAGGACTTGCTTCGACACTCCAAAGTGAAAATTAGACAAGGAAATCAGCTTATTGAAAACATTGTTAAAAATTGTAAGGCCTGCCAGCTTACCAAGGCCCCCAATCAGCCGGTTACAAAAGGAGCTCGCCTTCGTGGGGATAGGCCAGGTGCGTATTGGGAAGTAGATTCTACCGAAATTAAACATGGTAAATTTGGATATAAGTATTTGCTAGTTTTTGTAGACACCTTTTCAGGATGGATTGAAGCTTATCCTACAAAGCATGAGACTGCGAATTTCGTGGCCAAGAAGATCCTAGAAGAGATCTTACCCAGGTATGGCTACCCATCCACCATTGGGTCGGACAACGGACTGGCCTTCGTCTCAAAAGTAAGTCAGGGCATAGCCGCTGCGCTGGGGACAAATTGGAAATTGCATTGTGCTTATAGACCCCAGAGTTCAGGACAGATAGAAAGAATGAATCGGACTCTAAAAGAGACCTTAACTAAATTAGCCTTAGAGACTGGCGCAGACTGGGTGTCACTCCTTCCTTTTGCTTTGTTTAGAGTAAGAAATTCT
This sequence comes from Taxidea taxus jeffersonii, assembly GCA_003697995.1. NCBI lineage: Eukaryota > Metazoa > Chordata > Mammalia > Carnivora > Mustelidae > Taxidea > Taxidea taxus. The sequence continues at coordinate 5,568 of ML112302.1, forward strand.
CCCTATCAGCTTGGCTTTACTCCTTTTGAAATAATGTACGGGCACCCCCCACCCATTATCCCTAGCCTTCTGGCTGAATTGCTTACGGACTTGGATGATAACTGAATTCTTGTGTAAACTTGACTATTTGCAGTTTGTGCATAAGAGTATATGGCCCCAACTTAAAGCATTATATGACTCTGCTTCTGTCCCTACCCCCCATTCATTCAAACCAGGGGACTGGGTGTTCGTCCAACGGCATAACCCGAGGTCCTTGGAACCGTGGTGGAAGGGACCCTATGTGGTGCTGCTGACTACACCCACGGCCCTCAAGGTGGATGGTATCACCGCTTGGATCCATCACTCTCACGCCAGACCAGCAGAACCCTTCGCTCCGGAAGAATACCACTGTGGTGAGACATGGGAGATCTCCAAGCATCCAACCCAGCCATTTCGACTCCACCTCCAGAAAAGAAAGTTGGACTAAATATTGTAATTGTTATGGTAATCCTTAACTTACCCTTCACTTTGACTACGTCAAACAACCCTCATGCCCCCTATCTACTAACCTGGCAAATATTAGATGGGGAAACAATGGAAGTAATTAACTCGACTCAAAAGGTGTCTCTACTAGGAATATGGTTCCCCAACCTTTATTTTGATTTAGGCAAATTGATGGAAGGGGGCAGATACTCAGTGAGAATGAGAGGATTCTATGCCTGCCCAGGTCCCCGAGAAAAACCAAATAGACGAGAATGCGGGGACAAGAGCCAATATTTCTGTAAACAATGGGGCTGTGAGACTTCTAATGATGGGCCCAACGGGGAGGAGAAATGGCCTCTTTATGTAACCATACTATAGGCTCTATAACAGGACCTAGCTATTGGCTACCTCCACAGGACGCTTGGTGGGCTTGTTCCAAGACGGGCTTAACCCCTTGTGTACACACTACCATCTTAAAGAATCTTAACGATTCTTGTGTGCTAGTACGACTTGTGCCCACCATAATTTATTATCCAAACTAAGATTTCCTTGATCAATTGCAGAGCTCTTGGAAGCAACTCAGCTCAGATTATGGCCCTAGAATAATAAGAGAGCACTTCATGGCCATTACCTTAAGCTTGCTACTAGGAGCCAGTTTAGGGGGGCTAGGTACCGGAATAGCCTCCCTTGTCCAACAAAGAGGATATTATGATGACCTCTGAATGGCTATAGATGAGGACATCAAGAGGATAGAGGATTCTATTTCCCACCTCCAAGAATCCTTAACCTCACTATCGGAAGTAGTCCTACAAAATCGAAGAGGCTTAGACTTACTATTCCTACAACAAGGAGGGCTCTGTGCTGCGTTAGGAGAAGAATGTTGTTTTTATGTCGATTATTCAGGAATAGTAAAAGACAACATGGCTAAGGTCAGAGAGGGGCTAGAAAAAAGAAAAAGGGAATATGAGTCCAGACAGGGCTGGTTTGAAAGATGGTTCAATCAATCTCCATGGTTCACTACTTTAATATCTACATTAGTAGGACCCTTGGTGATTATTATTCTGCTGCTGACATTTGGACCCTGCATTCTGAACAAATTGGTAAAATTCATGAAAGACAGATTGAATACTATACAGCTGATGGTACAGCAAACCAGATACATACCTCTTCCAGACAAAGAACTGGTGGAGTTTAGTTTCGGGCCTGAACCATAGGATTGTGCTTCATGTCCATAAGTCAAGGGGGGAATGAAGGGCTAAAGTGACGCCATTTAGAGGCGGCAGCCATTTTGTTGTTTATATTAAGCTGAGAACATCCCAAAGTGGTTCCTCCATATGCAAGTGAGGGATTGGATATGAGCCAATAGGAGTTATTGCTCTATATGCTAACAAAGGATAGAAAAACAACCAGTAAGGAAAACTCCCTGCCAGCAGTTTTCCGAACTGACCAACCCTCATCGGACAACACAGCTTAAGTAACCTCAAATGCCAATCATTTTAAAGGTCGCCTATACATGTAACCATGTGACTATGTATTCTTTGCGCGCGAAATTGCCTTTATAATCCCTGTAAAATTCCAGCTGGGGGCCTCCTCCTGGACTCCGCTGTGTCGGTGTGTAGGACGAGGTCCGAGCTGCAGCCTGCCCGCCTGAATAAAGCCTTGCTTTTGCATTTCGGAACGTCTGGCTCTCGGTGGTCTTTTTGGTGGTGGTCTTGTGATCTGGGCATAACAGATTAGGGATGAGAAACTTTACATAGTAGCCGAAAAATGAGAAACTTTGGATGTAAAAATGGAACAATTATTCTTGCTGCTGAAACCATTAGCTAGGTAAAAGTAGTCTGCACAGCATATTGTTCTAACTACTCTTTGTTAATGACTTAGCAACATTTGAATAGGAAAATGAAAAATATTACCTAAGGAGTAGGAACCTAGAAAGTAAATACAGAGCTTGCACCTGATGAGTTAGTGAAATCAAACACAGATGAAACAACTGACCACCCTGTGGAGAAAATTAATTTAGTAAAAACAAAACAAAACAAAACAAGCCTGAAGCTGTGATCGGCAAATGTGGCCACTATTAACCCTGGCATAAATTGTATCCGATATTACAAAAAAAGTGTTTATTATTCTAAATAACTTCAATGTTATCACTGATAACTTTAAAAAGCAATGTTATACTTTAAATGATGACATCAGTTTTACCATTTCTCCCCCCAGAAATGAGTACACGAAGCACTGGCTTTGAAGCATATAATGGAAATGGAAAAAATTCTGCTATATCAGGCTTGTAAGGTAAATTTTTAATCCAAATCAGCTTTGTAGTTTATTTACTCCTAGAAAATCTTTAAGATTAGAGAGGACTGGAAGGAAGACACTAGAATGCAGTTTATACTTACATTTGATTCATGATTGTTTCAATCAAAAGGTGTCAATTCACACTAACTTACAGACCCTGGAGGTTATAAAAGCATTCTTGGAGGAGCCAAGGCAAGTCAAGAATTCTTGTCGTAGATGACAAATAAATGGCAGATTCTGTTTATCCATCCCTTGAATCTGGAGCTTGGCATATGACTTGCTTTGGCCAATGAGACATGAGTAAATGACAAAAGTGTTTTTGTGCTGAGAATACAAACTAGCTTTTGGAAGATGAGAGATCACTGCAGAGAGAAGCTCAGCCATCCCACTGCCCACCTAACTCACCAACTGACCATAACTGCAAGAGCAGCAGAGTAGTTGAAAGCCACTGAGTTGTAGGGTGAATTGTTGCAAAGAGCAAATGTGAAGTTGTATAGTTCTGACATCTGTTTTTATCATGAGCTCTAAATAGTGTATCTTTTATATGATATGTGAAACTATAACATATATTTAACAATATACAAATAAGAAATTTCAATTATATACAGTGCTATGACCCAGTGAACCGTTTAGGTGCCAGTCCCAAGGATACAGACAACAGATACTGGATTTTCTACTCTGTTCATTCAAGCATGGAGTTGCTTTTAGAACATTTAATCAAATTCTCATATCTTAAAAAAATAGCATTTTAGAGATATAATTCATGTACCATAAAATTGACCCTTTTAAAGTGTACAGTTCATGAAGGATTTTCTATTTTCTTGTGATATTGTTGGTTTTGTTACCAGGGTGATAGTGGCCTCATAAAATGAATTGAAGAGTGTTCCTTTCTCATCTATTTTTTAAAAGGGGATTAATAGATTTGGTATTTTTTTTTTCCCTTAAAATATTTGCTAGACTTCCACCAGTGAAGACATTTGACCTGGGTTTTTCCTTGTGGGAATATTTGTATTTACTGATATGGCTATTCAGATTTTTTAGTTTTTGCTTTAGTTAATTTTGGTGATTTGTTATTTCTAGGAATGCCTCCATTTTCAGCTATTTTGAAAATTATCAGAATTATGATGTTCATAATATTCCCTTATAATACTTTTCATTTTTGTCTATAGTGTTGTCCCTCTTTATTTCTCATTTTGGTAATTTATATCCTTTTTTTCTTAATCCAGCTAAAGGTTTATCAGTTTGATATTTTCAAAGAGCCAGCTCATGGGTCCCTTTCTCTATTTCCTTTTGCTTTTGATTCATTCATACCTATTTTTATCCTATTTCTTTATTTCTACTTAATTTAGGTTTGACTCATTCCTCTTTTTCTACCTTCTTGAGATAGAAGCTTAAATTATTGTCTTCCTTTCAATATAAACACTTACTGCTATTAATTGCCCTCTAAGTACAGTTTTGGCTGCTTCCCTTAAATTTGATATGTTATATTTTTGTTTCCACTCAGTTCCAGATGTTTTATTTTTAAAAAGATTTTATTTATTTGACATAGGAGAGAGGGAGAACCAGGTTTCCCACTGAGCAGGGAGCCTGACAAAAGGCTCCATCCCAGGACCCTGGGATCATGACCTGAGTCGAAGGCAGATCCTAAATGACTGAGCCACCCAGTTGCCCCTAGATGTTTTCTAATTTCCCTTATAATTTCTTCTTTGGCCCATGGGTTATTTAGAAATGTGTTTCTAGATTTTTGTTTTTGCCAATTTAATTCCACTATGGAAAGAGAACATATTTTGGATGTTTTCAGTCCTTTAAAATGTATAGAGGTTTGTTTTGTGGCTTACCATATGATCTGTTCTGGACAATGTTTCATTTGTTTGAAAAGAATGTGTAGTCTGCTATTGAAGTTTTCTGCATACGTCAAATATTTCAGGTTGGTTGATACTGTAATATTGGCCTTCTGTACCCATCTTGACTTACTCTTGCTCATTGCTGAGACAGGAATCTGAAACCTCCAACCACAAGTGAATCAACAATTTATCCTTTCAGTTCTTATGACTTTTGTTTTACATGTATTAGAATTTCCTTCCTTTTTAAAGCTAATATTGAACATGCTCATAATTGGTAATTTAAGTGCTCAAAGCACTTAAAGAAGAGCTATACAAACCTTGGTCCCTGAAACTGAAACCAGAGTCTTCATGCTGTCAGCTCTTGCTTTCTTTTCCTTCCCACCCCACACTCCCCTCCGGTTTTGGCCTCATTTATTGGTACTGCAGAACAGACTATGTTGTGAAGAACATGGCCATCAGCAGTTACCTCAATGAAAAGCCTTTTCCCATCCCTTTTCTGTGTCCATACAGCGACTGGACTCAATAATTGAGTCCAGTAATTGAGCCAGTGGCTCAATAATGCCCAACTCAGGTCAGTGCCTATCCCTTGGCACATCTAGTGTTGCTGGAAGTAAAGTGTATTTATTAACTGGCATTGTGACATGCCCATCTCAGTGGTTAGAGGACACTCTTCTGTTGCCAGAGGGGCAAAAAGAAAGCTCCTCAAGCAGTCAGACAACAATGGCTACTACAGACCATGCTGGTATCTAATTGTAGGAGGCTCTTCAAAGTCAGGCTGAGGGGGCTGAGTAGAAATCGGGGTGTACAAGGGAGAGACCTACTGTCAGATCTGTCAGCTTCTCTGCGAGGTATAGCGGCAGGACAGATTAGTAGGTTAATCGGCATTATACAATGAAGTTCTAAGGAGAGTATTGCACATAGGAATGGAAATGATTGGGAAGGGCATTTATCTCAAATTATATCTTTCCCCTAATAATCAGCCAACTTTTATAAAACAAGAACACTTCAAAAGACCCGATTTTCAGCCATGCATTAGTAGAATAATTCTTCAAGTTTTGCTTAGGATTCCTGGGGGAAATTTAGTTATTTTCAGCCTTTCCCACGATTCAGTTATTTCTCTTTGCAACCTAGACATGTGTTCAGGCTGTTTTAATTCAGGGGTTCCTTTCCAACTGTTGAGCCAGAGAGGGCGGTGGAAGACAGCCCAGCAGGCCAGCTCGAACCAGGGGCTGGCCCTTGTCAACACCCATTTTAGGAATTCTCGGCGGGGTCCCGACACAGAGTTTTATGCAAGTTTCCCCTCAGAGGCTCAAAGCGCTTCCTTTAACGAAAGCCCACAGCAAGAGTCGCCACCCCAAGCAAGATTCCCCACCCAGTCCAGGGCCGGGAAGATGCCCCACCCAGCGGCCGGCTAGGCCGGCCTCCTAGGCTGGTTTAACTGGTTAGGAAGACCGAAGCCTGCTAGCACAAAAGCTCTGCACTTCGGAAGCTGAGGAGCAGCCGGCCAGAACGTGGAGCGGAAAGCTCTTTCCTCTCTCAATACCAGCGAAGGCGACGCCCTCAAGCCATCTTCACTGATACACTCTCTCCGGGTAGGTGTTAATCCCACCCAGTCCCCCAAGACCAAGAACTGCGCAGGCGCCCGCTGAGCACTAGCGCGGTGCATTCTCTCGCGCGCTCCCTCAGTTTCCTCAGCGAGCCTCTGGGCCGAAGGAATCGCGGTCCTTCCTGGGTGTTGTAGTGTCCTTCCTCGACAAAAGGTCCTCACGTAAGTGGGACGCTGGGCGTCCGAGAACTACGTCTCCCAGTATGCTGCGCGCGAGGGTACAGGGTGTTTGCCCTTGACGGCTTTAGCAGTCAGCGCAGAGAAGAGGACCCGGGAAGCCGGCAGCGGCGGGAGGAGGGAATGCGCGTGCGCGTTGGGCCGGCTCGTCGCGTTCTGTCCCAATCATTGTAAACAGGCGGAGGCTGGGGCGGGGTGGGAATGGGGCACCCGAGGCCGGCTAGGGGCGCAGAGCAGGAGGCGCCTACGGTGGCTGCGGCGGCACCGTGAGCGCGAGGAGGCGGCGGCGGAGGCGGGGGCGGGCTGTCGCGCGGCGGCGGGCACAGGTCAGTGGCGGGCAGCGGTGGCGTGCGGGGGTCGTGGCGGTGCCCCTCGCGTGCCCGGGAAGCCCTCTCCGCACCCATCTCGCAGGCGGCGTCTGTCAGGCAGCGTGCGGGGCTTGGCGCTCGCCGCGCGGAGCTGGAGTTGGGGGTGGGGGGCGTGGCTGCCCCGAGTGCGGGTTCATCCCCGGCAGGCTTCTCCCCAGTTCTCGCCCTGTTGTCGGCCGTTCCTCCCACTTGCCGGCCGGGCCTCCCTCGTGGCATCCGCATTAGTGATTTGGGGCTCTCGGGGTCCGGAGGAGGAGAGTCGGGAACCGGGCCCCCTCCCCACTTGAGTCTCCAGGCCTTAGGGCAGCTCTTGGGCACCGGAACGGGGGAGAGAGGACTGTCTTTTATATAATCACTATATTTTTAATCGCACCCGGAATAGTGACCCGTCTCCAGGACTTGCCCTACGGACTAGGAAAAGGCTCTTGATGTTTCCCACCGCTGGCACGGAAGCAGTAGGAGCTCCTTTGGGTGCTGCGGTCTTCCGTTCAGATTTCAGTGCGAATGGACGGACAGACCTGGAGTTGAGAATTCTTTTTACAACTCATTTTCAAGTATGTTTGTGATAAAATGCTCTTATTGAGGTCATCTCCCCCCCCC
>RCUC01171744.1:0-26414 GCA_003697995.1 Taxidea taxus jeffersonii
TTCTTTAAAAAGAGAGTAAATTTCATGTTAAGTGTCTCTCTCTCTCTTCCTCTTCCTCTGCCCCTACCCCCCTAAAATGAATGAATAAAACTTTTCTTAAAAAAGAGAGTAAATATCATGTTAAGTGTTCTTACTATAATAAAATAAACTAAAAAAAAAAATCAGACAAGGTATCTTTTGAATAGAGTCTCTACCCACCACCAAACATTTCAGTAGATTAAGAAAGGCAAATAAGTACAATTAGCAATTTATATAAATACCTCCTCACACCACTGAGCTACATTAGGAAGGTGATACACCACTTGACAAAGTTCTTTTTCCCCCAGATGATCTCACAGGAGAGACCCTGTTTTTGTCACTTAACGTATCTTCAAGATGTTACTACACAAAGAGCTTCCTCACACTTTTTTAAAAATAGACTTTATATTTTAGAGCAGTTTCAGACTCACAGCAAAATTCAGCTGAAACTATAGAGATTTCCCATAACCCTCTTGTCCCCACACCTACACAGCCTCCCCCACCAGAGTAATACATTTGTTACAAATGAACTACCTATATTGAGAGACTATTATCACCACAAATCCACAGTTTAAAATAGGGTTCATCCTATTGTTGTATGTCCTGTGGGTTTGGAGAAATGTATAATGACATGTATCCAAGATTACAGTATCACACACAATGGTTTTACTGCTCTAAACATTTTTTGTGTTCTGCGTTTTCAGCCTTTCCCATCCCTAATCCCTGGCAAACACTAATATTTTTACAGTCTCTATAGTCTTGCTTTTTCCATAAAGTCATACAATATGAGCCTCCTCAGAATGACTTCTTTCACTTAGTAATATGCATTTAAGATTCCTCCAGGTCTCAAAATCTCTTTTTCTTAGCGCTGAATACCGACCCTTCCATTGTGTGGATGTACCCTAGTTACGCATTCGCCTATGGAAGGACATCTTACTTGCTTCAGTTTCAGCAGTTATATCTGCTATAAACATCCATGTACAGGTTTTTCTGTGGACAACCTCATCCATGTTTACAGCTGTATAATTTTGCCTTATGAGCTTATGCCATTATTTTTTGTACCATTCCTCTACTGATGAACATCTAAGTTATTCCCAGTCCTCTACTGCTACAAAGAGTATTGCAGTGAAAAACTTTGTACATACATCATGTCACACGTGTGCATGTGTATTCTTAAGATAAATTCTTTCAAGTGGAATTTCTGGGTCAAAGGATATAAGCATGTTGTAATTTTGATGTATATTGCCAAATTGACCTCCACAGAGGTTGTAAAAATGTACCCTCCCACCAAATGTGTGGGAGTGCCTGTTCCCCTGTGGCTTCTGTAGTTCTTTCCCAAGTGAAAACTTTCTTCATCCTTTCCTTCCCATGGCCTTTGCAGGAATCAGAGACTGGTCACCCATTGACCCTGCACAGTACCAGACACATTTATTTCTTTTCTATGCATTGTTTGTCTTGGTCATAGACTCAAAGACCTTGGAAGACAGAAGTGTCCCTGTCAAAATACCTTCTGTTGATAGTCTTATAACGAATATAGCTACTATCGTAGAGACATTTCAAGAAGACTATAAAGTTTAAAAGACAAAATCATCTCATGTATTTGCTAAGAAGCTCTCAGTGAATGCAGAGGCATCCCACCACAGTACGATGTAAGTTCTACTATTTTCTGTGATAGCTATTTCCTGTGGAAAACCCACAATGAACAAACTTGGATGGTCTTTAAGTACACCCCCTACATTGTCTTTTGGAGTAGAGCTGTTGTCTGAACAAAAAAGCACTAAAACTTAGTGACACTAGTGAGTTTAAGCAGGCCTGAGACTCTATGAATCTGAGCACAAGTATAGCTCCCTTTTCAACCTCTCCGTCTCATTATCTGTGTTCAAGTGAATAATGCCGTATGTATAATGAGTACAGCAATGTGGTGTTAGAACTACTTTTACATCCATTGTAAGTTCTTTTTGAATTCTGGTATCTTCACACGAGAACTCTCCATGTAGACAAAAAAACCCCAAGCAACCAACTGTGGAATTGAGGCTTTATACCCAGCCATTTCTTTGCCCAGGACTATGTAAGATGTATCACTGTGTGATAAGCAGTCTCCACAGTGGTCCTCAATGGACCCCACCTCTCTCACACTCATGCCTTTATTCAATTCCCTTTGAGGAGGATTGGATTTTATGACTCCCTTCTAACAAAAAGAATAGGACGCTTCAAACATTGGGTTATAAATGACCACACTTTTCTCTCTTGGATCATTCAATCTCTTATTCCCTTTTACATTCCTCACTCTGGGGAAAACCAGCTTCCATGATGAGTGCTGCCCTGTAGACAGGTTCATGTGCAAAGGAAATGATGGAGGCCTGTGGCAGCCAGTGTGGAACTGAGGCCCTCAGTCCAAGAGCACATGAGGAACCAAGTGGGCTCGAAGGCACATCCTTCCATCTCAGGTGAGCCTTGATGTGACTCAGGTCCTGACCAAAAACTTTGCCACAACCTCCTGGGAGAAACTGAGCCAAAAGCACGCAGCTGAACTCTCCTTGGACTCCTGGCTCTCAAGACTCTGAGTTAATAGATGCAGTTGTTTTAAACTGCTAAGTGTGGGGATGATTTCTTATGCAGCAATAGATCGCTGATACGCCTTGTTACCAGAAACTTCCTACCTTCTAGAAAGAGCAATACAGACATGGTCAGGAGATCCAGATGGCCACCTGCTTCTGATAATTTTTAACAAATCATGTAATTCCTTTTTTCCTCTCAATTCAAAAAGCAACAATGATTACTTGTTTCGGGAAATTAGGAAATCCTGGGAGGAGGATAAGAGGCTCTTTCTTATTCTATCCTCAGAGAATTTTTAACTTCAAGAAAAAAGAAATACAAAGACTTTTGCCACTGAGTTTCTTAGTACCGTCACAAATAAACAGTGACTCCCTAATAAGCATTTGATAATGATTCTTAAGCCTCTTGAGGATTCCTGAATATAGTGAAAACATTTTAGTGCCACTTGCTCAACCAAGAACCCACGGTAGTAACACGTTAATGAGTCAGTAATCAAGGGGAGCCTGGGTGGCTCAGTCAGTTAAGCACTGGTCTTCAGCTCAGGTCATGACCCCAGGGACCTGGGATCGAGCCCCATGGCAAGCTTCCTGCTCAGCAGGGATCCCCAGCTTCTCCCTACTCCTTTGACCCCCTTCCACTTGTGTTCTCTCTCTCTCAAATAAATTTTTTTTAAAAAATAATAATCAATCAGTAAGAAATTTTAAATATATTCATTTTCTACTTAGTATGCACCAGGCACTGTGGTAAGAAGTTTATATACTTCATTTCATTAAATCCCCAAAATCCCATGAGATAGGTATTATGAATTTTATGTTTGTGTTCCCACCCCAAAATTCATATGTTAAAACTCTAACCCCCCAGTGGAATGGTATTAGGAAGTAGGACCTTTGGGAAGTAATTAGATCCTAAGGATTACTGCCCTTATAAAACAAAATGCAAGAGAACTAGGAAGGCAGTCTAAAAACCAGGAAGAGGGCTCTCACCATGCTGGCACCCTGATCTCTGACTTCCAGCCTCCAGAACTCTGAGAAATAAGTTTCTGTTGTTTAAGTCACCCTGTCTGTGGTATGCATGGTATGGCAGTCCAAGCTCACTAAGACAGTAAGTGTCATGGTACTTACCACTTTCTTTATAGACTCAGGAAAGATGCATGCTAGATGACCTAAATGCAAATTTAATTTAATTTAATATTTAATTTAAATTTAATTGCAATTTAATGCAAATATATACAAAACAAGAGGTAGTATGGAAGTTAACCTCATCAACCACACTACCATCTCAGTACCTGCAAATCCCCACCATGCAGTATACAGTGGAATTATGGTTACCAACAAGTTGCTCATCATTCTTTGCAATGGCTACCTTAGTGCAAAGGAATAGCCACCTTTTTGTTCTCCTAGCATCTATTAATCATAAATGGGAGGATATGGTTGGGGCAGTTTGTACCAATCCAGTATTGGTTGAATATTTAATCTCACTGGTCAAATATCTTGCCCAGCCACCTTAGAGACAGTCAGCTCAGTTCATGTTCAATTCATAAGTAGTAGCCTGTGTCTAATAAGTTGCTGTTTGGCCTAATTAACTATAACAAGAGTGAGAGGTTTAGTTTCACTTAAAAATAAAATGGCATAAGTCACAGCAGCTTTTTGTTGGAAGAAAACCAGTTGAATCCACTTTGCTTCAAAAGTAGCTGTGTAAGAGAAAGCACTCCAGGTTTTATGGACTTCTGCTGCAGTCCATTCAGTATTATTACTATCCCCATGTGGCAAGATAGTGTTTTAATGTGTCAACAGCTAGGGTCCTTTTCAAGTATTCCCTGTTAACCCATGACCCTTCCCTATTTAGCCAGCTAGATATGGAGGAGCCATTGCCTGTAGGGAAGTCACAGCCTACTGTAGAGAACAAAAATAGAATGCTAATTCTTTGCTTATGAGCTTCAAAATCTGAGGTCCAGATGTGAGACAAAAGAGTTGGAAGTGAGTATGAGAAGAGTAAATTTTCTGCCCACTGGATACTAGATAAAAATTCCTTGGGTTAGCAGGGAAGCAAGGATTAAAAATAAAAAATAAAAAGCACTGCTAAGGGAGTCTGATAAGGGATACTGCACACTCTCTTTTCCTGAGGTGAAAATCCACATGAGGATGAATGATGGAACCCTTGGTAATTTGAGACTCTGCAGGTGCAGAAGGTCTGTCTTTTTTCCTAGGTGGAACCTTGAAGAGCGGTTTGGGTGCAGATCTCTTCCCACTGTGGGTAGATGGAACAGCACTAGAGTAAACTGGGAAGTCCAGAGGAAAGCTTCAGTGGTGAAGAAGAGCTTTCAAGAGAACTGTGTTCTCTCAGAAGGCAGTGGACCTGAAGGATCCTCACCATTGGGCCAAGAGAGATGCAGAATGATCTGATTAGACTTTACAGCAGAGACTAGGTGGGGTAACAGAGCTCGAACATAAGCATATCTGCCAGTGTCTAGGCACCAATAGGACTTAGGATAAGATAGCAGAAGCCCCATTGATAGAAGCAAACATAGACACCTTTCCCATCCATTACCATGCATTGATGGCTTAAGGCAACAAGAATTTTGATACAATTCTACTGAGAAGCAGGAGGAGTCAACAGGTCAACACTGACTGATTTTAGGAAACCTTTAAGTGAAATACAGACATAAAATGACTGATTAAGGGATGCCTGGGTGGCTAAGTTGGTTAAGCGGCTGCCTTTTTGGCTCAGGTCATGATCCCAGCATCCTGGGATCGAGTCCCACATGGGGGTCCTTGCTCCGTGGGGAGCTTGCTACTCCCCCACCCCTCTCTCTGCCTGCCTCTCTGCCTGCTTGTACTCTCTTTATCTCTCTGACAAGTAAATAAATAAATAAAATATTAAATATTAAAAAAATGACTGATTAAGTATCATCTTTCAGGCAAAGTAAAGGCTTTGGGAAAACTTTTCTTTGAAGATACTTTATTAATAATTAACTCTTGTGATTCTTTATAAGGGCTGTATGTACCTTCTAGGGAAAAGAGATGTTTGCTCTTTCTGGAGAGAAGAGAAATGGCAGAAAAATAAATATAGAAGCATCATTGCAGCTGGACCAGAAGATGTAGAAAAAGCTCAGTTTTCTAAAATTCAATTCACTATGCTCATCACCCCATTTTTGAGTCTGAAATGACTAACATTCGGAAGATGAGAGGTGGTAAGTTACTTTTGTTCCACTTTTCTGCCACTATTTAATACCCATATTTCAGGATATTTTTTGAGGTAGTATAGTACTTAGAAAATTAATTCTGGACTAAAATTGTCTGTGTTTAAATCCTGGCTCATCTACTTTCTAGCTCTACGACATTAAAAACTTAATCTAACCCTTCTCCTTTTTATTACAAAGAATTCTTGAAATGTATAAAAATAGATACAATAGTGTATGATTCTCATGCACCTCTCACCCAGCTTCAATAATTATTAACTCAACCAATCTTGTTTCATTTGTATAGAATCCCCTTCCCTATCCCCACCCTATACTATTTTAAAGCACATCTCAGATAACATATAACTTAATTTATAGTATTTCATCATGTATCTTTAATACATAAGGATACTTTTAAAACAAATAAAACTACCATTACCAAAATAAAATTTTTTTAAATAGTTCTTTCACATCATCAACTAAGCAACCAGTGTTTAAATTTATAATTATCTCACAATTTCTAATTTTTTGTAGTTTGTTGGTTTGAATCATTTTCCAAAGCACGTTGCAATTGGTTGCTATATCTAAGTCTCTTTTAATCTATACATTTTGCTTTCATCTTTTTTCCATGTAATTACTGGCTGAAGAAAATTGATCGTCTGTCCTGTAGAACTTCCCAGAGTCTGCATTTTGCTTATTACATTCCTGGGAGTTGTTTAACATGGCCCTATGTCCTTTGGGTTTCCTGTAATTAGATCTAGAAGAATTCTGCATTGGTGGTGTCAGTTCTACCAATAGGTAGCACATGATATTTGTTTTTCTCTTTTTTTGGTGAAATTAGCAGATGTTTATGTACAATGTCTGGATTCATGAGGGGTTTCAAAATGGTAATATTCTAAACTTTTATCTTCCTTCTTCATATACTAGCTGGAATACTTCAATAGGAGGAAACTTCACCTCACCTACAACTTGTGTTCTGAAGAATACTGTTTATTTAAGAAAGGTCAGATAAAGGCTTGATTTCCAAAATGATGAGTTGATTCTTTCCAAAAGTGACCAATTAATTGGGTTTTTATATCATTATGAACTCACAGATTTATATTTACATGATGTATTTCAATATGCTGTAGTTACTATCTTTGTTTATACTCAAATTATACTTCTTTGTCCAGTGGGAACCTATTGAAGTTGACTCTGTCCTTTTGACATGACTTTATTATTATTTGACATTATTTGACTATTCCATTTTGCCTGGGAACAAGGGAGTTCCTGTGACACAAGACTGAATTTTAAAGTGGAGAAAGTGTAGGCAAATTGAGGTAAGTTGTTCACTCTGTAACCTTACTTGTCTTCGCTAGCTCCACTGCTATCTGGTAAGACAAGGCATTCTAGGCTGATCACATACATTTCCTGCTCTAGACCTGGAATTAGCCCTTTCTCCAAGAATACCTGGTTCCTTTTAGTGAGAAGTGGGATTTCAAGAACCCAATCTTCTAACCATACTTAAGCATCAATTTTTGCTTCTATGAAATATTGATAATAATAATCCTTGAGTTGCTGTGAGGATTATATGCAATAATGCTTGCAAAGCACTTAGTCCAGAGCCTGGAACATAGAAACTGCTTGTTAAAGTTTAGCTGCCATCACAGCATTCATACATGTAATATGGGCAGTGCCAAGGTTTGTTCACTCGCAAAACTCTACATCATCTCAGGGAAATATCCACGTATTTTTAGGAGTGAGCCATGTTAAAGAAACACAGATGGGAGCAGGGATAAAGATTCACTGTACAATGGCTATGTATTGCAATGTGTTTTGTGCAATTGATACTTTTCAAATTCAAGCCATCAGAGCTGTCCAACATTTCAACAAAACAAGGCTATGCAGCTGGACATGAGACTGTTTTTAGAACAGTCTGTTTGGAAATGTTTGGGTTTGACACCTGAGAAGTCCTTGTTTATTGTTAAGTTTCCTGCCCTATTGCATATTTGTGTGGCGAGGAAAAGAAATCTCATACCATAGCTGAAAAATTAGCAACATCACATGCTTTAGAGGGGATTCCCAAAAAATAGTATTGGAAGTAGATGCAGAAAAGAACCCTCAGTAGATCCCTGAGAAAGTGATGTGGTCTCTTCTAGAATTCATTAAAGAACAAGTATAGATAAAAGATAGCCACATTATTCTTCTCAAAGTAGGGATTCATCTGTGTCTGCTGAGGTTGACAGCTGTAGTGAGCCCCTATGTTTGTGATGTACATAAAGGAGAAACAGATCAAAGAAGTCTTGTTCTGTGAATCATTGCAAACAACTACAAAGGAATTGATGAGTGCAGTCCTGTCAGTGCCTGCTTTTGGAAAGCATAAGCTAATGCTTGACATATGTGAATCAATTTGAACCGATGGTGCCCCCAATCTGCTAAGAAAAATTCAAGATCCATTGTGTTTGTAAAGAAAGAGACCCTCTTATCATTATCACACATAATATTGCATCAGGATGCTTTTGGCACAAAGAATGCCTCCCAGAAATGGAAGGCTGGTTTGAACATTGTGGTGAATATAGGACATCTTATCAAAGGTTGTACTCCAATCCCTCTCCAACTCCAGGTTTTGACAAAGGAATGGGGGCAAGCACTGTACATCAAAATGAGGCGAATTTTCAATGGCCATCTGCTTACTCTTTTTTTTTTTCTCAAACATTATTTTCTGACCAATTATTTACATATAAACAAAGATGAAAGGTAACTAATACAAAAACTTAGTAGTGTGTGCATAAACTAGGCTGTACGAGGAGAGGATAATGATTAAGTATTAGACAAAAGTCCCTGGAAAAGATGATCTGAACAACGTCTCTGACTCAGTCAGGCTTCAGCTCTGCCAACAATACCCAAGAGCCCCTTCCTGGGAATTGTGTGGGCAAGGCCCTGGGTGAGTCAGGAAAGTAGACACTCAGGACAAATCAGTTTATCCAGCAGGCTTAGTGTGGGCCAGGTGTTAGATATCCTACAGAAAAAGGGGAGTAGGGTATTCTGTAGTTTCTCTGCCCTGAGTCTTCCAGATCATGGAGTGGGCAAAGCAGAACACATTTAGATATGAAAAGAATGTCTGTATAGTTGCAGGATGTGGAGGGGAGAGCAGAATTCCATCAGCACACAGCCAAGCAGGCAAGTAGACCACAAGGTGGGCAGGCTCACTCAGGAGTGCCATTCTTGGATTCCAACATCAGTAAAATGGCAGTGCCATCTTGGTGATGACAGCCTCACCTTATCTGTTTGAGTCACACTGCTCCAATGGGCTACTCCTAGTGGTAACAGACAAGGAAATAAACCTATTTATTTGAAACCGAGGCAGAAATTCAAATAAAAAAATTTAATCTCTTACATGGCAAATGCAATTAAGCCTAAATAAATTTAACACATCTATATAAGGAATTACAATGAACACAGTAAAACAGCTGTACATGTTTATTAGGAAATTTCTAGTTTGGTAAAAGCATGTTGAAGAAATTAGTTTCATTCTTCCCTTTTTTTGGAGGGAGGGAGGAGGTGGGGCACAAAGCTTAGTAAATGAAATAGTGAGCCTGACAAGTGATAGGACAACTCACTGGCATGAGCTGAGCAATGACTTCATCCAGGCTTTTTGCATGGCAGATTCTGCTCTTTATATTTGACTTTTTAATTTCTGGATAGTAGAGAGTATTTTGTGGTCTATTTTTGTCATTGGTTTATAAGATGTGTTTGTTTGTTGTTTGTTTTTAAGCTAAGAGGGTGTGTTCTGCTCAGCACCTTTTCACCTTGAAGGATTTATTGAAGACTTTACAGCAGTTTTTTAAACTTTTAAATGTTACGGGGTGCCTGAGTGGCTCAGTGGGTTAAGCCTCTGCCTTCTGCTCAGGTCATGATCCCCGGGTCCTGGGATGGAGCTGGGGCATCGGGCTCTCTGCTCAGCAGGAAGCCTGCTTCCTCCCTCTCTCTGCCTGACTCTCTGCCTACTTGTGATCTCTGTCTCTGTCAAATAAATAAATAAAATCTGTAAAAAAATAAACAAAAAATAAACTGTTAAATGTTAAAAGATCTTGGAACACTGAAAAAATTAAATTAAAAAATAAAAAGAAGATGTATTTTTCATTTTGGTGATATAATTAGAAAGATAGATGTATGTGTATGGGTGTGTGAGAGAAAGAGAGAGAAAAGCTTAAATCAATCTTATTTAAGTATCTTATTTAGTCCTGGCTTATTCTTACTTTTTTTTCCTCACTGCCGCGGGATGAGAGAAGTGAATCAACGTCTCCTTGAGCGGCAAACTCCTTCTTAACTCTCTTTATAATTCCAGTAGATTTTGCTTCATGCATGTTGATGCTTTGATATTTGATATATAAAGATTCAGAAAAATTAAATCCTCATTATGGATGATATCCTTTTTATTATGAGATGTCCTCCTTTTTTTTTAAGATTTTATTTATTTATATGACAGACAGAGATCACAAGTAGGCAGAGAGGCAGGCAGAGAGAGGAGGAAGCAGGCTCCCCGCTGAGCAGAAAGCCCTATGTGGGGCTGAATCCCAGCACCCTGGGATCATGACCTGAGCAGAAGGCAGAGGCTTTAACCCACTGAGCCACCCAGGTGCCCCGAGATATCCTTCTCTACTTTTTTAAATTCAACTATAATTCACAGTGTTATGTTAGTTTCAGGTTACAATACAGTGATTCATCAATTCTATTCGTTTCTAACTGCTCAGCAAGATGTCCTTCCTTAATAATAATATTATTATTCCTGAACTAATAATATCAGGAGCCCAACTTCCCTTGCAGCATTTACTGGGCATGTTTTTAGCTATCTGTGTCTGAGTATAGCATATATTTGGATTGTGCTTTGTGATCTAAGCTTAGAGTTTTTTTCTTTCCATAGATTTTACATTTCTTGATAGGAGGGAAATGTTTGGCCACAGTCTGATCATCCTTAGTTGCATTTTTCATTTGTAATGTTATACAAACACAAATTAAAGACACATACACATAGATACACACACACACACACACACACACACACACACACACACATTTATTTTCCTGTATGGTCTTTAGTTTCTTTATTGTATGTGTGTCTTCATTCTAAAGGTTTATAGTCTATTCTAGGATCTGTTAGTGGTTACCCTTATAACTTCATGTAGTGTTACCACAATTTAAAATTCTTATATGGTATTTTATGACTCATCACTACAAAAGATGAGAAAACTACTACACATACTTATTCCATCTTGTTATCCTACACTGCCCAATTTTGGCTTAATATATTATCATTAATACTTCTGGTTATTACCTTTGTGCTTTATATAATGACCCCTCAATCACTTGGTTTATCATTAAAAAAAAAAAAAACAAGAAATCATGCAACCAATGATGAAGAACCCATTCGTATACTGCTTCTGTCCTTTCCACTAATTTTGGCTTGTACTAGTATTATTATTTCCACACTATATTGTATCCTATAATCATAATTCCTACAGTTGCTTAGCTTTATTCCTTTATTCCATAAATCCAGTGCTTTCTCTTCTTACCACCATGGCTATTCCCTTCATTCCTTCATTGGCGCCTTCAGTAATTATTTTCTTCAGAAAGGACATAGAAGTTCTTTTTTCCTGGAGCTCCTCATGCTTGTGATATCAAACAGCTATTTGACCAAAAAATTTTGGGGTCACACATTTTCTGAAGACATGGGAAAACATTTTTCATCATCTCCTGGAAGTTAATATTCTAAGAAAACATCTGAAACTAAAATTAATTTTTTCTCTTATGTTTGATTTTATTTATTTATTTATTTAATTTATAGACCTGGACTCTTTCTCTGTCTTTGAAGTCCAGTAATTTCAAATTCATAAGCCATGTCTCAGGCTGATTTTGCTGATTTTTTTTTCTTTCTTCTCCTCCACCCCTGCCCCCAGGAACAGTTGGGCCCAGTTCAAATCATGGATTTAGGTCTTATTTATTTGAAAAAATATATATTCTGTTATGCCTGAGTATTTGTTCTGTTTCCTTTTTTAGAGACATCATCCATGGGGAAGTTAAAATTTACTTTCCTCCTTTCCATATCTATCATTTTCTCACTAAACATTTTAAATATTTGGTACCTTCCTATTTCTTTTACTTTTTCCAGATCTTTTCTCTATCCCTGCCTTATAATCAAGCAGTATCTCTTTTTCTACTGTTAATGTTAGTTTTCACTTCTGTAAGTACTCCTTATTTCTTTTATTTCTTTCCAAAGCCTTACAGATTCTTTTTATAATTTACTTTACATTGTTTAACTGTCTTACTTGAGCCAATATGGCTCTTCTTTGAATTATTGTTTCAGAAAAACCATTCTAAAAAGTTTTTAATGAAAAAGCATTTCTACAGTTTTTATCTACATTATGGCATAATTTTCTGCAATGTTAGTCTGCCTTTTGTCACGTCCCTCTCATTTATTTTTCTTGAAGTATAATTTGTGTTATGTTCCACACAAACTCCTTTATTAGTCATATTTTTATGAGATTACTCACTGATTTATGTGGACTGTTTTTTATAGGTGAACTATTTCCTAAAGGATGATTGGCAGAGAGTACAGAGAAGTGAGCTGGGTCAACCACCAGCTTGGATTTCTCTCTGCCCTGTGGTTTTGTCTCCCATTTCAACAGGAAGTAGACTTGGCCAGCTGTGATGTTCAACGTGGA
Organism: Taxidea taxus jeffersonii; assembly: GCA_003697995.1. Classification (NCBI taxonomy): domain Eukaryota; kingdom Metazoa; phylum Chordata; class Mammalia; order Carnivora; family Mustelidae; genus Taxidea; species Taxidea taxus. The sequence continues at coordinate 12,454 of RCUC01171744.1, forward strand.
TGCATTCAGCATTTACCTCCCTTCAGTGGCAAGGCCACTGCCCACTATTTTACTCTGTCTTTTAGCACAAATGGCATGTCTTTTCCTTTCTTCTTTAAGTTCTGTGTCCTCATTCTCAGGAATGCCCTCAAGTTTGCTTTTCTACCCAGACCTTGCTGTTCACTGAAGCTAATGATTTCTTTCCTCAGTATGCTCAGCCCATTTCAGGCAGGCTCTGTGTTACCTGGGCCACTGCAGTCATGTCTTTGCTTTCAGCCTCCTCTCTTAATCAAGCCCAATCTGACTATGTTAATCAGGAGTTGGGCTGTTTTCAAATGTTATATATATTTTCTTTTCTAATTTCCAAAACTATTTTAGTTGTTTTCAGTAGATCTCAAAAAGAAGAATAAGGCCAGATGCCTTGACTCTGCCATCCCACTGAAGACCTTGATGTGGCCAAGGAATGATACTGGATCTATTTCTTATAAAATTGGATTTCATGAATAATATGATCTGATGAAAGATGATCTCATGGAAACATGGGTCATGGCTGAATGCAAATGGAGTTTCAGACAATAAAGTTTGAGAATATCCAGTGTGTTCAAAGCAGTGCCATTTCCACATCTGGCTTAAAGTAGTCCCTCAGGAAGATCAGCCTGGCAGGGCTCTCTGGGCCGGTCAGGCTGGGCTGGGTGAGGTGGGGAGCGTTCTAGGAAAGATCAGCCTGGCAGCTGTTACAGGGTTCTGGGCATGGTCATGACTAAAGCCAAAGAAATGTTCATGGTATAAGGGAATTGGTTAACAGAAGTAGCTTTAGAATACTCAGGATGTGATTCTTTCAAATCCTTATGAAACTCATTGCTATTGATTTCAGGAGAACTCGAACTATGGAGAACACAGTTTTTCAGATTACCCAGTGTTCATTTTGTCAGGATCCACCAGAAAATATTTCTCAAATCATGCTTCTCCAAGCAATTTTATTGTGTATTATCAACTCAGGGTCCCACAGGTACACATGAGCCCTTTTTCTGGAGCCTACTAGAAAACACAGAAGTTAAGATATAGCTCTTAGGAAAAAGGCATATGCAACATCACACGTGGCATTCTGTGTCCTCACCCAACTTTGGCTCCATCTGTCTTTCTTATTTATATTCACCCTTTGCCATATTTTCTCATTTACATTGGAATTAACTTATTTCAGCATCCTTTCTTATCTTTGAAAGATATTTTAGATAATTTTTATAGGGAAGGAGAGAACAAGAAAAATGGAACTTAAAAGGAAAGAACATAATTCAAGCAAGCCAAGTCTAAGATATTTTAGAGACAATTGGAGAAACTGGAAAAAAGAGGGGGTGTTCGATTATAGTAGGGGAGTATTACTAATTTTATAGGTAAAGTAATGGTATTGTGGTTATTTTTTAAGTCCTTAGTAATACATGATAACTATAACTGAAATGTACATGTGTCTGTTATTTGCTTCAAATTTCTTAGGAAGAGAATAGCAGTTGGGAATTAGGAGAAAAAATTATAAAAGCAATTTTTTAATGTGGAAAACTGAAAATAACACTTCTAACAGCAATAATGTATTTTAAAAGAATGAAACTAGACCAGTTTCTTAAATCATACACCAAAATAAACTCAATGGATCAAAGACCTACATGAGAGACATGAAACCATAAAATACCCAGAAGAAAACACAGGCAGTCATCTTTTTGACATCAGCTATAGTGATAGTTATCTGGATCTACCTTCTTGGACAAGGAAAACAGAAGCAAAAATAAACTATTGGGACCACACCAAATTTAAAAGGTTTCACACAGAAAAAAAAATTAACAAAATGAAAAGGCAATCTAGTGAATGGGAGAAAATACTTGCAAATGATATATCTGGTAAGGGGTTAATATCCAAAAAATATAAAGAACTTATACAACTCACCACAAAAACCACAAATAATCTGATTTTTAAAATGGGCGGAGGACCTGAGCAGATATTTCTCTAAAGAAGACATACAGATGCCAAATAGATAACATGAAAAGATCCTCAACATCATTAATCATCAGGGAAATACAAATCAAAACCACAATGAGAGATCACTTTACACCTATCAGAATGCCTAAAATCAAAAAGACAAATAACAAGTGTTGGCAAGGATGAGGAAGAAAAGGAATATTCATGCACTGTTTTGGGGAAAGTAAAGTGGTGCAATTGCTGTCGAAAACAATATGGAGGTTTCTCAAAAAATAAAAAATGGAAACACCATATGACCCAGTAATTCACTACTGGGTATTTACCCAAAGTAAATGCAAACAGTACTTCAAAAAGATACATGCACCTCTGTGTTTATTAGAGCATTATTTACAATTACAATAGCCAAGAGAAAGAAGAAACCCAAGTATCCATCAATAGATGAATGGATAAAGAAGATATGGGATATATGTGATGGAATATTACGCAGCCATAAAAAGGACCAGACCGTGCCCTTCAAAACAACATGGGTGGACCTAGAAGGTATTATGCTGAGTGAAATAAATCAGACAGAGAAAGATAAATACTATATGATTTCACTTATATGTGGAATCTAAAAAACAAGACAGCCAAATAAACAAAAAGCAGAAATAGACCCATAAATATAGAAAACAAATTGTTGGTTGTCAAAGGGGAGGGAGATGGGCAAAATGGATGAAAGGGAGTGGGAGATACAGGCTTCCAGCTATGGACTCTTTAAGTCACTTGGATAAAAGATACAGTACAGAGAACATAGTCAGTGGTATTGTAATCGCATTGTATGGTGCCAGATGGTAGCTACCCTTATGAGCACAGCATAACGTACAGACTGGTTGAATCACTGTGTTGGACATCTGAAACTGATATAACATTGTGTGTCAAGTATACGTCAATAAATAATGTGTTTGAGAAAAGGCATACAAAGTCTTAGAAAGTCAGACTACACAGCTCTTCACCTGATTTGGGGGGGATTCAATTAAACTCTTAGTATAAGCATGAATAGTCTGTTTGCCTTTGAGAAGAAATGCATTTGAGTCATGTAATGTTTACTGAAGTTCACAGAGGGTCCAAAATTTTAGATTTCTGTGAGGAAATGAAAAGGAAAGAAACAGATATTTATTATGTACTTTATTCTAGGTGTTGTGCTCAGGGCCTTCACATGTATTATCTAAGTTTTTCCATTATCTAAGTTTTCAACCTGGTTGTAGGAATATTCCCTTCCTCCTTTTCATTTTTTTTTCTCTCCTCTCCTCTTCCTGAATGATGGATGGTAGCAGTGTTTTTCACTGAATTGGGAGGTTTATTTATAACCCTGTCTCCCTTCATGTGAGGAAATGCCCGGCTCCTGTTCTGACCTGTTGGAAGCCATCATGGCATCAATACTATGTATCTGTTAAAATGAATTTTAATAATATGATTTTATTTTTCCAATATGTCCAAAATATTGTCATTTTAACATACAGAGAATATAAGAATATTAATGAGGTGTGCCGGGGTGGCTTAGTTCATTAAGCATCTGACTCTTGGTTTTAGCTCAGGTCATGATCTCAGGGTCATGAGATCGAGCCCTGTATCAGGAGGGGTCAGCCAGAGTCTGCTCCTCTTCCTCTCCCTCTTTCTCTGCCCCTCCCCCTGCTCACTCATGCACTCTCTCTCTAAAATAAATAAATAAATCTTTAGAAAAAAAGAATAGTAACAAGCCATATTACAAAACGAGCCATATTACACTCACTTTATATACTAAGTCCTAAAACTTGGGTGTATTTTATATTTGCAGCAAGTTTTAGGAGAAGGAACACTAAGTCAGAAAGGTAACCCCCAGCTAGCTGGGAATCCTGGGTCCCCAGTGTTGACTCTGCTCCAACCTTCAAAGTTAGGACAGTATCCCAAGCACCTGGCACACAGCCCTGTGCAGAGTGAGTTTGGGTAAGTCAAACAATGTCTTTGAACCTTACCTTCTTCCGGAAAGCTGAAGAGGGGGAATAAAAAGGCCCACAGGCAGACTTTAAACAAATTAACCCAGTTTTTCAAATTTGTTCAAGGGCTCAAATGTGGTAACAGGCCCTTAAACCCATGAAAATCTATCCTAATCAAATGCTGAGGTTGCTATGTTCTGTTTGGAGCAGGCAGGAAACCTCCATGATCTACATTCACTTATTCTTTCCATAAGCATCTGATGGGTACCTGCTCTGTGCCAAGCACCATTCTAGGTTCTGGGGAAATAGATATGAATAAAATCCTGTCCTCAAAGAGGCACATGTTGGGGGTTCCATAATCAAGGTCTAGACCCCCACCCCTGGGTAGGTACAGAAGGGAGAAGCTGCACCTGGAGAGTCAGTCAGTGCTGGAAGAATGCCCTTCATGGCTCACCATTCAGCTTGGCTTTTCAGGAGTGAGAAGTAAAAAGTCATTCAAAAGAAGAGCTAGGAGCAGGGAAAAACATTCCAGGCAGAAAAAAAACAAAGGGTGCCCTAGGTTATGTCGGGGGCATAACCAGAGGTCTGATGGTCCTTTCTTGGGCTTGAGGTGCATGGGGTAGGGTGGAGCCAAGTCCTGTTTCTCATTATGGTGGCAGATATTAGCATGTGTTTGCATACTGGTCAGGAATAGGTGGGACTGGAAGGGCCACAGTCAGTTCTGATCCATGCCCCTTCCTGACTCTTATCCATTCCCTCAAATTCAAATTCATGGGGCAACTCCTGAGTGAGGTTTTCCCTGGACACTAAAGGCAGCCGTGGTCACTCCCACCCTTGATGCTAAGGGTAGCATAGCCTTGAACACCCTGCATACTGTCCCCCAATGAGACAGGCAGTTTTTTGAGAGTGGCATGTTCTTAAGTATTTGGCAGAGTCTTTCACAAAGAGGATGTCCAATGAATCTCTTTAAATCAATCTCAGACATTCAAAAACATGTATTGAATACTGAATTCGCAGTAACAGTCAATATGTACTCCTGATACATTTATGTTTATACTGAAAGCATTCGAGTAGCACAAAGTAAAAGTCTTGGTGACTTATCTGCTACACAGAGCATTTTAACCTACAAGCTTAGTTTCCAACTCTGAGCTATTTTATTATGATAATTGTGCCCATTTGCAGCCTACTGGATGACTTGGCAGGATTTACCAAAGAATCTAGCATGTGTGGATATTGCCCATTTATGCTCATCCTACTCCCAGTTTGTTAGTTCCTGCCTGGCATACTGCATAGGCTTGTTCTGACCACGAACTGGGATACTGTGTTTGAAAGTGCTTTGCAGAAGAGAATGTGTGCTATGAAGGCTGGATGCTTTTGTTGCTGCTATCCCTGAATCCAGGGCCTCTGAGGATGTGGACTCCCACTTGATATGGGTTTTCTTAGAAACCTTTTTTTTTTTTTTTTTTAACATAAGTAGCAGAGAGGCAGACAGAGTGAGAGGGAGAAGCAGGCTCCCCGATGAGCAGAGAGCCCAATGCGGGGCTCGATCCCAGGACCCCGAGATCATGACCCGAGCCGAAGGCAGAGGCTTAAACCCACTGAGCCACCCAGGTGCCCCTTAGAAACCTATTTTTAGTGATCTTCTCAGAGGTGCCACCTCCCTCTAGCATCCAACCTACAGTTCCATGACTAAGGTTTGGAATGCTATTCAACAGTTGAAATATGAAGTTAGATTCTTCTTCCCCTCAAGCCCAAAAGGAAGACAACACTGTACCTTTTGGACACAAAGAACAAGCCCATTGTGTGCCTGACACTGAGGTGGGTGCTTTACATTCATTATCTTTAATGCCCACAATAAGCTAAGAGGGAGGAAGCAATGTTCCTCTTTTACTTACGAAGAAGTGAGCCCCGTGAATGGTACATGACTTGCCCAAGGGTCCACGGCTAGTTAACAGTGGAGCCACTTTATGAATGAAAGTCTGAATTACTCCAAATTACTTTCTTTTTGGGAGGCAAAAGCCTCGGGATGGTTAACTTTCAGAATCTGTAAAATGGGTTTAATTATACCTTCCTTGCCTACCTAACATGAATTATACCTTCCTTGCCCACCTAACATGAAGGGAGCATCAAGATAAAGAAAGTAGCCTTTCTTAGCACTAAAATGACATGCATCGTGGTAAGAATACAAAGAGCAATAATAATGGTTATAATGCTTCACCCTTTCCAAAGCATGTCTGTGTATATCCCGCACAAGACAAGATGATGTTCTCTGGTCCACAAAACAATATTCTTATGGTTACATCCACTGGAATCCCTATATGCATTTATGGGAGGGAAAGGAAATACCCTCCTGTGTCTTCCAAGGAAGCACTATAAACACGAAGGCCAAGAATATCAACTCTGAAGTCAGACTCTGCCCTTACTGGCTCGGCGACTTCCGGCACCCGTTACTTAACCTCTCCATGGTAGATAAATACAGAGTTTCTCTAGTGGGCTGATTGGACATTAAATGAGACCTTGCATACAGAGCCCATAGTAAGTGCTCAGTAGATGTTAGCAATAATTACAGGGATGCTAAACAGCACTGCTGGGCTTTTTCTGTGGGTAAGACATCTCCAGTCATCTTAGTTTCCTCCTCCTCTCTGTTCCTCCCAAACTCCAGCTATATAGTTCACAGAGCTTGTCTTCGTTCCTTTTCAATTTGGTGGTAATAGCAAGCCAATAGATCATTTTCAAAAGCAATAACTTCCTGATTACATGTAAGGGTTTAATGCTTTCATATGTTAATCAGATTGAATCCTTCACCTCCCCTACATCCATTAAAAAGTGATATATTCTTACGTATTATTTTGCTGGACAGCAAAAATGCACATTTTCTTGTCCGAGTCCATCAATCACTTTGTTGCTGAACTGATGAGATCCCCGCTGGGTTGCTGAGCACTGATTTACTCTCACCACTGTATCCAGCTCAGGCTCCAATGTATCTACTGAGGATACTTATGTTTACTAATCTGGAAAGGGATTTTGGCTCAAAATCTAAGGAATTATTATCTATGAGGGACTGGACTAATGGAAAAAAAAATTGTGGGAGATGGAGACAAAAGTCCTAAAAAGCAAAACAAAATTTTTTGAGTGAATACTTAGTAGATCTTCAGTTTTGACTCTTATGAAATGCCTTCTTATTATGTGAGAACAAACCTCTGTCCTAGTAATCAATACTCACCCCTTTCTCCAAAGATCGTCTGGGGAAAAGGATGAACATTATCTATACATTGTTGTACAAGAAATGTCAAAGCTTCAGTGAAATCCTTGAATAAGCTGAGAGATCCATCTGGCCCAGGACTACTGGGGAGAAACTGGAGGGAAGTCAAAGGCCCTACATGAGAAAATGGGGGAAGTTGGTGGGCAGTGGTAAGAAGAGTGTTCCTGAGAGGGAGAGAAAGCATGAGAGAACAAAGACTGAAAACAGAAAAAGTAGCCAGGGAACTGTTAACATCAGGAATGCCAGTCACTGTTGCAGTGCAAACCCTCTCCAGTTCCCCAAACCTTCAGGAAAGTCTTACATAAATAAGTCCTCTTGTGGGTTTTGTCTTTGAAGAAAATACATTTTATACTGGAGCTAATGTCAAATGCAGAAGCTAATCAGCAGCCATGAAACAGAATAGGACAACAAGATGAAATGAAGACTGGAAGTTGGGAGTCAAATGTGATCAAGAGATGTACATGACTCAGACATCTGCAGAAATCTCAGTGTGGGTGTTGGGCTTTTCATAAGGCTTGGGATGAGGATGGTCTCCCCTTACGGGCAGTGTGTCAGCAGCAAATGTCTAAACTACAAGCCCTTAGATAGAAATAACATGCCCACTGAAAATTGAGAATTTCACAGAAGCTTTGACATTTCTTGTACAATAATTTCTAGATAATGTTCGTCCTTGTCCATTCTCCCTAGTGGTTATCTAGATTAGCCTAAACTTTTCCAAATATGGAAGAAAACCTAAGGAGGGTACCCATCCAGGAGTAGCAGGAATACCGATAATGATCAGAGAGAGTGTTTATGTAAATTATCAAACAATTCCAGCAATGTTGATTCTGCTATAAGTTTTCTTAATCATAAACAGGAAATCTAAGATGTGAAGAAGAAACAAACATGTCATCAATTTTGCTCTGAAGAAAAGCAAAGACACTTACATAAAAAGGAACAACGGGATTTCTAAAATAACCTCAGACACTCTCAGAGCTGCCATCAAAAATCCTTGATGAATTATTCCAGTTGGATGTGAGTTCTGTATGGGGAAAGGTCAAAAGGATAGTTTTTGTTAAAGCCTGCCCCAGAGTGACATTGACAGCTGCTAGCAAAGTTCTGCTGTCGGCTGGGAGTGAACTTGCCAGGACCCACCTACCACTGTGGTCCAGTTAGTAATGGACAATAATGAAGGCTGGGATGGAACCTCTAACAGCAAAACTGTAAAAAGACTTAGTCCCTTACCTGGACACTCTGGAGCTGAGCACATGGTATGGAGATAACAGATAATATAACTTTGCATTACTTACGGTACTAGATTCTAAATTTAAGCCCTTGAAAATGGAAAAATCTATACAATTTCCAAGTGTTCTTTTAATTAGATTACTATAACTTGTTAAAGTTATTTTCCATATGGTAATCTTATTAGTAAAAAAAAATCTGGAAAAGTTGTCTTGGGTTTCCTTACAAATTACATGGCTTATATTTTATGGCCGTGAGGTCATAGCTGTGAAATATCCCCCTTTGACAACTTGACTATGATGTATGCTGTTATAGTTCAGTAGCTCGGGGTGATTTTTCAGCTGGATGAAAAGTTCATTCCATTCCATCACTGCTGATATCATCTTCATTTCCATTTCACCCATGAAAAACACAAATTGCCAGAGATTTGGAGACATCATTTAGAACTAGCTGCAAAATGGTAGAGATTGATAAGATGGTAAGAGAAATAAAGAACATAGGCATTTTTATATGACCCAATACTAATAATTAAATTGTCTTGCATTCGTTATGGGTGGCATGGCTCTTTGAAAGAGTAAAAGTCTCAGATAAGGGAGAATGTGAAGTAGCTTCTACTTCTATTTGAAATACAAATGTTGGTGCCCATCCCTCCTTCTTCCTCCTCCATTTGTTGCAGTACCCCAGCACCACAGAGGTGGCCTCTAGTCCTAATTCACTAAGATATCCAGAGAGGATCATGATGGACCATCCTGGCAGCTGATATTCTAGAAATATATAAAAGAAGACAGCAGTTGGCAAATAGCACTGGAAAATCTGTTCCTATCCATTTGCCTAGTAAAACTGATAGTTTGAGGTAATCTCAAACTATTCTTTTCAATCAGAAAGAAAGAAATACACATAGAGATAGTCATTGTGGCTTTATTTTATAATAGTGATGGGAAAAGAAGACAATGCAATGAGGATGGACTAAATAAATGACTAAATGCATTATGTTGTAGTTACAGGCATCCTTTGCTTTTCAAAAGTTTGCATTATGCCACTTTGCTTTTATGAATGACAGACACATGAAAAGATTCTCATCACCATTCATCATCAGGGAAATACAAATCAAAATCACAATGAGCAATCACTTCGCACCTGTCAGAATGGCTAAAATTAACAACACAGAAAACAACAAATGTTGGTGAGGATGTGGAGAAAGAGACTCTTACACTATTGGTGGGAATGCAAACTTGTACAGCCACTCTGGAAAATAGTATGGAGGTTCTTCAAAAACTTAAAAACAGAACTACCCTACAACCCAGCAATTGCACTACTAGGTATTTATTGAAAGGATACAAAAATACTGACTTGAAGGGGCACATGCACCCCAATGTTTATAGCAGCACTATCAAGAATAGCTAAGTTATGGAAAGAGCCCAAAGATCCACCAACTGACCAATGAATGGATAAAGAAGATGGGGTATATATATAATGGAATACTACTCAGACATAAAAAAGAATGAAATCTTGCCATTTGCAATGACATGGATAGAGCTACAGTGTATTATGCTAAGTGAAATAAGTCAGTTAGAGACAGACAAATACAATATGATCTCACTCATATGTGGAATTTAAGAAACAAAACAGATGAACATAGGGGAAGCGGGAAAAAAAGAGCAGGAAATAAACATAAGAGACTCTTAAGGATAGAGAACAAGCTGAGAGGTGATGGAGGGACGTAGGTGGGGGGTGGGCATTAAGGAGGGCACTTGTGAGAAGCATTAGGTGTTATATGTAAGTGATGAATCCCTAAATTCTACTCCTGAAACCCATATTGCACCAACTGTTAACTAACTAGAATTTAAATAAAAACTTAAAAAATAAAAATAAAAGACATACATTGAACTCATTTTCACTAAAGGTGAGAAAACCGAAGAGAAATTTCACTTATAGAAAAGGTAAAAAGCGAAAATAGGGTTCCACATTTTGTTTTGCAGGCAGTCCTTACAGAGGCAGGGCACACCCCAAGCAGCCAGAGTGGTGTCACCAAGTTCCTTCCCCAGGAACTACACGAGGCATCTCAGCAGCAAGTTGCCAGAGCCTGGAACCGTCTGTGAGCAACTGAGCTTTAGCATAATTTATGTTGTTCTTCTGTTAGCAAGATATATCCTAAGGCATCAAAAAAGTCTAAGAGAGGTTGTTTTTTGAGTCTAGAGACATTTAAAAAAAAATTGTCCTGGACGCCTGGGTGGCTCAGTTGGTTAAGCGGCTGCCTTCAGCTCAGGTCATGATCCCAGCGTCCTGGGATCGAGTCCCACATTGGGCTCCTTGCTCGGCAGGGAGCCTGCTTCTCCCTCTGCCTCTGCCTGCCTCTCTGTCTGCCTGTGCTTGCTCTCGCTCTCTCGCTCTCTCTCTGACAAATAAATAAATAAAATCTTTTAAAAAAATTGTCCATTTACAGTAATGGCAATTGCTTCTTTGATTTACACCATTTCAGCTTACGAGAGGTTTCATAGGAACACTCTACTTTCGTGGACAGCAGGGGAAACCTGTATACAATAAAATATTGCATAGCCATAAAATGTATGCATTAGAATAATATGTTCTGAAAGAGGGACATTTTCCTCATATTATTTTTTAAAATTTAGATACAGAAATGCATATAAATTCCAAAATGTGATACACATATGTGATTATAACTATACTGAAGATTTTTTGTAATTATTCAGAATTTCTACAATGAACACTGAAGAGAATGTTAAAGGCTATAATGCATAATTTTACCCCATAGTTTGATAAATTATAAAATATCTACTAACAAATGACCATAATATCTGCCACTATAATGAATGGACACCCTCACCATTAGCCTCATTTCTAGCCACATCAAATTGTACTTGGACCTCTTTTTTAAATGGCAGAGGGTTTTGTTTGTTTTTTAGCTTTCCTCCTCTTAGGACACAAGGAATTAAACTTTTTAAGAAAGGCACACATTTTAGAAAACTTTGTAAAAATATAAACATCCACACCAGGAAGGAAATAGTTCCCCCTGTACCCTCCATCCCCCAGGATAAACTATTAATTGATTATCATGTGTTTCTTAGGAGGTTCTGATTCTCTGGGTGACAACTTTATAAACTTCAGAATGTGAGATTCCAGATAAGACAGTTAATTCTAAATTACTTGGAAGGTAATTATCTAACTTCTCTATTATCTCAAATCTGGCTGCCCCTTCTTCCTCCCTTTCAAGCTACTGGCAAATTTGACTCCACACAGAATGGGAAGCCAACTAAGCCCAGTGACCATGTTACACAGCAAGTGCAAAAGGCCTGAATCAGTCTACATGCGATGGTGAGTATAGACTCCTCTTACGGGATATATTAAAAAAGGACAAACTTAGAAAGTGCTGGACTGAAGAACAAAGGGCACTTCCAAAAAGTGGCATTCAAGGCTGTCCTAAGAGAGAGGAGAGGAATCTCACCAATATTCCCTTAACTTATTGGGTGTATGCAACGAGGATTTGATTCACATGCCCCTGTAGTCAGTCCTCGATATAATGGCTATGGAAAGATCTAACAGACTTAATATTTTCTAATGGAGAGGGTTGCTCTGAGCAAAAGGAATAGACATTTGATGAGTGCATACTATGTGCTTAGGCAGTAAGAAAAGGACAGGAAACCATTTACATCAACGTGGATGGAACTGAAGGGTATTATGCTGAGCAAAATAAGTCAGTCAGAGAAAGACAATGATTCTATGGTTTCACTCATATGTGGAACATAAGAAATAGTGCAGAGGATCATAGGGGAAGGGAGGGAAAACTGAATGGTAAGTCATCAGAGAGAAAAACCATGAGACTCTTAAATATAAGAAACAAACTGAGAGTTGCTGGAGGGGAGGTAAGTGGGGGGATGGGGTAAGTGGGTGGTGGGCATTAAGGAAGGTACGTGGTGTGATGAGCTCTCGGTGTTAGATGCAATTGATGAATTAATGAACTCTACATCTGGAACTAATGATGTGCTATATGTTGGCTAATTGAATTTAAATATAAAAAGAAAAAGAAAAGAAACAGATGAGTATGACAGCTTCTCTGTCCTCACTGTGAGAAGTACAACATAAACATTGTCAGACCTGAATTTCTGTGTGGGTCCCTCCCATCTCTTCTGGACTACTGGCTCCCAGGGGTGCCCCCTTCAGTTTCCTCCCTGGGTCTGCACCCAGTGGAGAGTGGCCACACTCCAGAGCTCTCCTTTTAATCTTTCCCATTAAAACCTCCAATCCTGCCTCCTTCTGTAGCAGTCATGCTAGAGGAAAAATCTGGCAAACTAATTCCCCCTTTGAGGGTGGTGACCAAGAACTATTCACGAGACTTATTGATGACAAAACAGAGGCCCAAAAAGTTTGAACTACTTGCTCAATGGCGCATTCTGTCCTGGATAAGATCCATGACTTTTTGTTACTTACTTGTCCAGTAATTCTGCTATATGGCCTGAACACAAAGATCTCCATGAACCAGAGTTCTAGCCCAAAGGAACAAGTTGCTTCTGAAGGTAAATTTTCAGGCATTTGGGTTTATACATGGAAAAGATATTTTTGGGTCAGCAGATTTTCTGGACTTTGTTAAACCACCTAATCCTGCCCTTTCTATGTTAAGACTAAACTTGGCACCTAAGAATTTAGAGTTTTCTTTTAGGCACAAAACCCACATACAGTAAATTGAATGATGTAAAAGACAGGAAGTACACAGTGATGGAAAGGGATGGGACTATGAGTTGGGAAACCGCTTTCAGGCCTTGACCATATTATCTCCCAACTGTGTGACTCTGGGCGAGAAACCCAGGTCGAATCACTCTGAGTTGGAAAAAGGAGAGCTCATGCAAATTGCAACTTGCACAGAACATAGATTTTATCCAGTTCTGCCATATTACATACACTCAGATGTGAGCACCCACTGAGGCATGGGCAGTGCCAGCCCTGCACTTGGGAAAGTAGATGGGAGTCTCAGCACCTTCACAATCACATGGAGGCATCTTATAATGCCATTCTCTGTCCTTGCAGTATATGCAAATGGTTCAAACTCTTGGCTGAAACCCTCTACTACTGGGCCTGGACACCTTCAGACAGGTACCCTAATACAGTCTGTGTCTGTTCCCCTGGGAGATGTTGGCTTTACTGATTCTCAGGCAGCCTCCTTTGTCTTCCACCATTTTAATTGTTAATATTTGTGTATAATTTTATTCCTTTATAAAATACATTTTCTAAGTTGCTAATGCTTATTTTTTTGCTTAAAAAATGTAGTACACATTTACTCTAGAAAATTTGGAAAACACCAGGTGAGTGGGTGTTTTAAGTCAGTTAAGCATAGGACTCTTGGTTTCTGCTCAGGTCATGACTTCAAGGTTCTGAGATCAAGCCTCGAGTCAGGCTCTGTGCTCAGTAGGGAATCTCCTTGAGATTCTCTCCCTCTGCCTTTGCCCCTTTCCCTGCTCTCTCCCTCTCTAAAATAAAATAAACAAAAATATTTTAAAAAAGAAAGAAAATGTAGAACACAGAAGAGAATAAAGAAAAATACTAGTTCCCATAATCCCACCTCCCAG